>JBBMOI010000009.1:6677500-6900000 GCA_038088405.1 Porites divaricata
CGACGTCAAAAACAGGGACCCAGGGTACGCGGGATGTGAATGATTATCGCAAAAGTCGGAGGTGAATGTGATATCTCTTTCTTCGTGAAAATGTGTTATTAATATTTTATGGTCAACATTAGATTCCATCTTCCAAAACCACCTTGGACACCTTATGTTGTTTACACAAATATTTCTTTGTGATAGGAGTAAGCGCACTGACTATCGTGATTAGGGTTAGGGTTGATTTCCATTGTCGCGTAATTTTTCCTTGGGTACGTGCGTAAAATTTACGTTCGCAGATAAAATAGAGGCAATGTATGAAAGGTCGCACGTAAGCATAAAAGTAGAATCTCGCTCAACTTTATGTTTAACCTCAGCAATTAACATCTTGCCCCTATCTCATTTACGTGATTAAAATTTACTTGCGTTAACGTGCATAGCCAAAAACGCGTCAGTGGAAATCAACCTTTAAGTACTGTTAGCAAGCATTTACTGTTAGGTTTGCCACCAAAAATATGTAAAACAAAATAAATAATGCTACAATAGTTGAATCCCCTGTGGTTTAGTGGTACAGGCGATGGATGTTCGCTTATGCCACTTAACTTTTTATTTATTTTGAATCGAATGCTGTTATTCTACAAAAAGTTTGGCGACCACAACCCACTGTGCCCTGCTTTGGGCTCCAATATTCCATCATGTGATGCAGGGGATGTTCGCCCAGTCTTCGCTTCGTAAACAGGCATGGAGGAACCCTAAGGAGGGCAGGGTGGGTTTCCTTCACCAAAACATATTCACGAGGAAAGTGACTGATATCTCCTACCGTTTTCAATAATCATTATCGTCCCTGCGTCCCCTGCATCCCCGTTTTTGACGTTCCTGCATCCCATACTTGATGTCCTCAAGTCCTTCGTCTCACGTCCCCAAGTCCCAAGTCCCCACACACGCGTCCCCGTGTCCCCGTCTCCATGTCCCCGTCCCACTTTTATACACAGCCCAATTTTTGAAAATCTTTGTAACCCAACTTGGAAAAAAGAACAAATGTGGTATGAATTACAAAAATAATTCAGATCAAACGAGTATAGGAAGTGTAAGTTTTGAGCCGCAGCGAAAGTCGAGAAAATTTATATAATTATTCTTTGACTGTCCGTGTTTACTCCGAGGATAAACTGGAAATTCACACATGATATGTGACCCTCCACGGGATTTTAGGTAAAAAGGTGAATGCACGGGCACGCTAAAATGACACGCTAAACAATAGGCAGTGAGCGAAATGACACGCTGGCGTGCGAGCAGTGTGCCAACTGGCACGATTAAAGAGAAATTTTCTTTTGTTTACATCGCAGGCGAAACACAAAGGATCGTGTCCTGTGAAACAATGCCGTGTGACATTGATCAAAATAGCAGGCTAGTGAGAAAAATGTCACGCTAGCTTTGTGAGCAAAATGACACGCTAGCTTAAATTAATGTGCAAAATCACACGCTAGTGAGCTCAATCAAAATGAAACGCTGCAGAGAAGCCGAGTCCATTCCTTTAACTTACCGTGTTGTCAAACGGTACAGGGTCCGTTTTGTCTGTAAAGCCAAAGATTCTTCTCAAAAAAAATAAAACAAAATAATCTCACATCCGCGATGGATCAATGTGTCTTCGCGAACTTTTCTTTGAATTCCGTAGTGTCCAAAGCTGCGTAAGCTTCGTGTTCGGTCGTTAGGAGCGCGAACTCCAACGCCATGTAAACAGCTTGTAATGCAAAACTTCAGCCTTTTTTACTGTTTTTATACATGTAATGAAACTAAAAATTCAATAACCCTGAACAGTACAGTATAATAAAAGTGTCTCGTTCGACTTATACACTGTATCAGCGGCAGATTTAAAATAGTTGGAAATTCTAAACCGATGCTTGGCGGTTTAAGTTTGTCCAAAGATAGTTCCAGAAAATCGGCTATAAGACGAGCGGGATGCGTTGCCTTGTTCATCTAACTTGCATCAGATTCTGTTTAATGTTTTTGACAAGCAAGCGTATGAAGAAAACAGTCCTGAGAAGCATCCGTTGAATACCATCGAACCCGCTGCGGTCGAGCGGCTCTGTTGCTCTTCGATTAGAAGAATTCTCAATCAAAAACCCGCATCAGTAATGGCCCTATAATAATTGTTATTGATTCTATAATTATATCAAAAGCTTCATCTCTTTTTACGGCAACAGGATTAAGGAGTATAACTATAGATATTCCTCGTGGTTTATGGATACAATCGAACTCTAAAAACTAACATACCCAGCGAACTCGGCATTTTTTGCGAACTCGAATGTCACGTCGGAATGGCGCTTTATGCTAATGACGTCATGAAATTTTAGACCCCCCGCGTGACTCAGACAAACAAACTTCTTTGAGAGCTACAAGGGAAATGGCGAGTAGTTCGCTTCATTCCCTTACAGTTCTGACCGAAGAGGACGGCGTTTCTGGCTCCAAATTTGAAAGAGAACCGGAAGAATACACTGTAGACCAGCTAAAACGGTGGTTAAAATGTAGGGGCTTAAAATTAAGAGGTAAACGAGAAGATCTTGAACAGCGAGTGAGAGACTCGGCCTATCCGCTGGGGAAAGCAGTTTATTCGCTTCAATACATCTCACTCTGTGCTGGTACGTAACGCGAAAAAAAGAAACGGTACTTTTTTTTGAAATCATTCGTTCGCATTCCTCCCCTTTTGAAGCTCTGTTTTTTGTGGACCATCTTTTAAAGGAAAGTAAAGAACAGCCGGAAAAAGTTAGACCGTTTATAAGGTTTTTTTTCTTTCGTTAGACTTCAGTCTGATCTTGTGCTTTGCGTGCCTGGGACTATCCAGCGTTGTCATGAGGCACGCGTGCCTTATGACACGCGTGCCGTGTCATTTAACATGAGACGTGACTTATAGCACACTGCTTGAAACAAAACCTTAAGCATGTCAAACAAAACCTACCGTGACAGTCTTTGTTTTACCTATTAAATATGCGCATATCCGTGACATTGTGACACGAATAGTGTGTCGTGTTATGGCACGCGTGCCCGTGTCATCACTCTTTTACCCAAAATCCTGTGGAGGGTCACATATGGTCTGAACCTATTTGATTGCCATGCAATTTAATAGAGCTTTCTTTCATTTCTAAAGGAAATTGTGAAGGAAAGTTGAAGCCATAATAACAGAAGCAAAGAAGTAAGGCACCAAATTAGCCAATAAAAGTCATAGAAAAAGCTTTTTGAGATGCAACCCTCCAATTTGTGATTATTTTAGTCGCCATGGTGCCCAAAATTTTGAAGCTGGTGGCATGACTTGTTTTGAAAAAAGGCTCCCTAAAGCAAAAGGGCTATCAAGCAAAAACTTTAACTTGGAGGGTTGCGATTGCAGTAAAAATGGCCTGAATTTGCATAGTAACATGCAAAGTGGTAATCTGAAACCAAAATTCACCTTCTTTTAAATATTTCTCTAACTATTAAAAAAGTTAGAATTTACACTTAGCAGTAAAATAATTCAAGCTGCTTGTTTGTTTTTGTATCTGGCTCTGTTAGCAAATTAAAAAAGAAGAACTCATCGGTGTACAATCAATTTTTTCCTTTCATTTTTTGTCATAACTGTATCATGAGTAAAAACTCTTTTTTAATGCAAGTCTGCCCTCCTGAGAAAACAAATATTCCATTCCAACTATAAACGCTCTATTAGGAAGGGGAGGAGAAGCCCATTTGGAACTTTTTTAACAGCAGTGGAATTCGCGAATCGATGAAATGACATCAACATGTAATTGAGCTGAGCACTGACTTTAAATACGCTATAACCTGTTTAAGACTCCAGTTTGCTGTTTGTCAGGGCTTTCCCTGCTGTCTTTAACCACATTCTCAGTCATGATATTTCTTTTTAGTGGATAAAAAGGTCGTCAGTCCATTTTCTAGACTGCTCTAACCTACTCTACACTGCTCTAACTTACTGTACAGTAGTCTAACTTACTTTGATCTAGACTGCTCAAATTTACTCTACACTGCAGGTCTACACTGCTCTAACCTACTTCAAACTGCTCTAACCTACTCTACACTGGTCTACACCGCTCTAACCTACTTCAAACTGCTCTAACCTACTCTACACTGCTTCAACTTACTTCAAACTGCTCTAACCTACTCTACACTGCTCTAACTTACTGTACACTAGTCTAACTTACTTTGATCTACACTGCTCAAATTTACTCTACACTGCAGGTCTACACTGCTCTAACCTACTTCAAACTGCTCTAACCTACTCTACACTGGTCTACGCTGCTCTAACCTACTTCAAACTGCTCTAACCTACTCTACACTGGTCTACACCGCTCTAACCTACTTCAAACTGCTCTAACCTACTCTACACTGCTTCAACGTACTTCAAACTGCTCTAACTTACTCTACACTGCTCTAACGTACTCTACACCGCTGTAAGGTATTCTACACAGCTCTTCAGGTGGCTCAATGGGATTTTTCAGGGACATAATTATCTCCCAAGTTTGAGCATAAATTTGTTGCCCTTAATAAAATTATTAGTATTTGGGATAATTACCACCCCAGCTATTAGATAAAGATGAAAATTTGTTATGATCTGGGTCACAATGACATTGGAGTTGTCATAGCAACAAAATGATGTTATTAGCTATTTTACTTGCAGCCATATTTCTTCCCACTGGGAACTCTTAGTTCTTCCAAAAATCGTTTACAAGAGTTCGTCCAAAAGCCACCAGAGAAATCTATAAGAGCGTTAGCAGAATATTTTGGGGTGAAGTTTTTATGGTTAGAAATACAGTAAAAATTGGACAATCTTGATGTTTGGCTGTTATCTGTAGAAATAGAATTACTTTTGAAATGCAGTTTTACTTCATAGTGGTTGCAATCCTTTAAGAGAGAAGGCTTTGATTAGTACATGTATGTATCATGGGGCTCTTGTTGGCAGTTTTGTAAACATTTTGGTCTACTTAAACAAAATTATTAAGCAAATATTTAAAAACAGTT
Organism: Porites divaricata; assembly: GCA_038088405.1. Taxonomy (NCBI): domain Eukaryota; kingdom Metazoa; phylum Cnidaria; class Anthozoa; order Scleractinia; family Poritidae; genus Porites; species Porites divaricata. The sequence continues at coordinate 6,682,481 of JBBMOI010000009.1, forward strand.
TTTGTAAAAAAATTGAGATTCTTGAGTTTAACAGCAGTAACTACACTGTAACAATGCATTTGAAATAATATGGAGAAATGTTTTTCTCCACAAAAAATTAATTAATATAATTGAAACTTGGAGGCAATACCCCTAAATAATGAGAGGCTCTCACTTGTAAACACAAATTTCTGAAAAAAAATAACGAATTGTAGCTCTTATTTTACTGCCTTACAAGGCATCAACAATATTACAGTCGACTCACGATAACTTGAACCTTCAAGGGAAATAAAAAAATACTAGTTATCAGCAGCTTGAAAATAGCCGGGAGGAAGAAAAAGAACAGTTTTTTCTGCACAGTGAACATTTTAATCACATTTAAATTATTGTAGAAATGTTTAGTGAAAATTAAAAGATACTTTTAGATTGTAAATCAGAATGTAACGTAAAAAAACATTGCCTAAATACCAGAGCATGTGTTTTACTGTTTTGAGAAGTAAAGCCCTTGTAGATTTCAATTTAACTTAACTAACAAGCTCTAAAAAAACTCTTGGAACAATTTACGGAAGAAGAGTTCCTAGTGCCTTGAAATGTATGGCTGTAAGTAAAATAGGTAATGGTGTCATTTTGTTGCTGTGACAATGTTAACTCCAATGTCATCGTAACCCTGATGATAACAAATTTTCATCTTTATCTAAACAGCTATGGTCACCTGGTAATTTTTCCAAATCATTGTTAACGGTTACGTGCTTTATGCTCAAACTTGGGAGATATTGACCCTGGAAAACCTCATAGAGCCACCATAGTGTACTCTATACAGCTGTAACCCACTCGGCTCCAGTCTAAAAATTCATACTCAGTGCCCTAATCTTACCTGCCCTACACTCAGCTCTCACCTACCCTCCTGTAATCTGTCATACATGTAGTCTACTCTGTCCCTCCTACATTTTGCTGTCCTTAACCCTTTAAGCCCCATTATCCACATACAAATTCTCCAGACAGATCTCCATACATTATTTTCCTTAAAGAATTTGTTAAGAGAATTTGTTTGTAGATCAAAGCTTTTCACATCAGGTGATTATTCTGTTAATCCTCACAACATTTTCTCTTTATTATATAATGATATTGTTAGGAGATAATTGACTTTGGTCAAGTCTCTTGGGACTTAAAGGGTTAAACACCTCCCCTTTTCTGCTGCTATTTTTTCTTTTCCTTTGTTGTCATTAGACTGTCAGCTTAAAAAATAATATTAATATTAAAATTGATAAGCACTGCTGTGCTGTTTTGAGTAAAACGAGTGTCAGCTATTGAAAAAGCTACAAGCTACAAGTGCTATTCTTTAAAATGTTTGATTTGACTTTATTTTATCTATTTCTGTTAGTGATGGACTACTGGTGCATTGTAAATTACATAATTATTTTGGAGCCTGGATGAAGAGGGATAAGATTGAAACCTGAACAACAAGATGCAGCCAGAAAACAAGGCAGCAAGAAAAGCAGCTCGAAGACAAGGTAAACAACTCTCCTAACTTACTTACAGTAATTTATTGCGCACACATGCATGCAATGTGTTACTTAGTCCCTTATAGGCATTAATGGTACCTTTTTATTATTGGTTAGTGTTCTCCTCCTTATAAAATCTCAATATTTCTTTGTTGTTCAGTTTGTTGTTCAGAATTTTTTTTAATTGAAGTTTATTGATAAGTACAATACAACATACAGTATTAACAAAGATTGACGTTAAAAAACTAAAATAAAAGCAACAGACAAGATACAACTGCTCAGATGGTGACTGATGGTAAATCTCTTAGCTACACTGTAGTTATTAAGCATGGTTTAACTTGGTAGCCCAGGTCAGTGTGACAGATAAAATTACGTTTAGTTTGCTGTGGCTTACTATGTCATCTCCAACAATGTTCGGATAATATTATTTAACTGCATTATACCTCTTTGACTTATTCTTAGCTATGGGCAACATAAGTTGCAATGAAGCTTGCAGTTCTTGCAGCGAGTTGTTAAAGTAGAAGACAAAATCAATGGTTCCTGTAATGATGATTTAATATCTTTATTGATATAGATATTAGTGATTATAGATTGGTGACAACTTTTTTCTGCATCAATTTTGATCAATTTTTAATTTATAGGTAGTTATCGAGTGTTAGCCATTATTGACAGTAGTCAGTCAGTCAGTCAGTCAGTAAGTCATTCAATCAATCAATCAATCAATCAGTCAATCAATCAAACATTATTAGGTAAAATCGACCCTTGTCAGTTCTCCCGCAAGGGGCATTCTATGACAGATGCCCTTAGATAATTATATGCTTCAAGCGATCTACGAGGCAGTTGATAGTGGTGAGGCATCGGCTCGGATTTTCTTCGCAGATTTTTCTAAGGGGTTTGATTTAATTGATCATTCAATGTTGATGCAAGAACTGGCAGATCTTGAAGTTCATCCAGTCCTTTTATCTTGGATTGCGGCATTCTTGACATCCCGGAAGCAAGCAGTTAGAATTGGAAGAACTCTGTCAGATTGGTTAACACTAAAAGGGGGAGTGCCCCAAGGAACTAAACTGGGTGTGATCCTCTTCACGGTGATGATGAACAAACTGCTGTCTGACTGGCGGCTGCGCATCAAATACATCGATGATACCAGTGCTCTCGAAATGATTCCAAGGAACTCCCCTAGCTTACTTAATGTATTGGCCTTAGACAAGTTTGCCATTGCTCTTAATATGAGACTTAATCCAATCAAATGTAAAGAAATGCATATTAATTTCCTACGCAACTCTAATTGTCTCATTAACCCGATAATAATTGGCAGCAATGTCATCAAGTGTGCCAATACCTATAAGATCTTAGGAGTTATTTTGGACAATGACCTGAACTGGAACTGTCATGTTGATTACATTATTAAGAAAGCTTGTAAGAAGTTACACTCCCTTAGAGTTCTCCATAGAGCCAGGGTGAACCAACCCAACATCTTGAGGATATACCTTAGCACAGTCCAGCCAGTTTTAGAGTATGCTGTACCAGTCTGGCAGAACATCCCTGCTTATCTGTCCGAAGCCATAGAGCGAGTGCAAAAAAGGGTGCTTAACATAATCTATCCGGAGGCAGAGTCATATGCTCATGCCTTACAGTTAGGTAAACTAGATAGGTTACAATCTTGGACAAAAATGTTAAGAAAAATACACCTCCTATGTTTCATTTTAGAATACTTCACTCCAAAGACCGGTCTGGTCAAGATACTTCCCCCTCCCCCCCAAAAAACAATGTTGAAGGGTCATCGGAACATTTCTGGTCGGGACGTAACAACATTGATCAGGGAGGGGTGGAGGGAGGGGCCACCCCGAGGCTACATTCACTGGATGTGTCACCCGTGTACAACAAAGTGTAAAATTCTTAACACTTTTTGTCCAAGATTGTATTTTCAACATTTGGCCCGATAATAATCTTTTCCGGAACATGCAGGTCTGTAGGACAAAGAGAGTGGAGGACTTCTTTATGTTTAAATTTTTTAAGTGATTCAATTGTTATTTTCACTGTTATAAGTTACTGTAAATTAGTATACTCTAGATAATAGTTGGCTTATGATTGTAAAATGTACTCGATAATTCAGTCCTTTTTACTGCAAGAGAGTTTTAATAAACTATTATTATTATTATTATTATTATTATTAGTCAGCCAAGGAAACATTCAACTTCAATTAGTCAAACAGTCAGTTACTCAATCAATGAAAGAGTCATTCAGTAGCTTGTCATCGGTCAGTCTTTCAAACTAGTCAGTCAGTGAGTCAAACAGTCAGTTAACCAATCCAACAGGTATTGTCAGTTTTTTAAACAACCATGCAGTCAATTCGACAGTCAACTAACCAATCAAATGGTCAGCTAGTCAGTTAAATAATGAAACTTTCAGTCAAACATGAGTCAGTCAGTCAATAAAACCTCTCAGTTGGTCAATAGGCAATCAAACAGTCAGAGAGTCAATCAGTCAGTCTGCCTGTAGTCAGTTAGTCCATCAGTAAGTCAGTCACTCTGTAAGTCAGACAGTCAGTCAGTTGATCAATCAATTTAATCAACAGTCAATCAATCAATCAATCAATCAACCAACCAATCAAACAGTTTTCTGTTTTAATCATTTGTATAATTAGTTAATTATTTATAGCTAGTTGACTAGTGGCTTGAACAGGGCAGTTCATGGGATTGTGGGCTGTGTTTGGTTTGTAAAATTAATCACATGGTTGAGCTTTCATGAGTCAGGTGTTTAAACAATGGTAACGCACACACAAAAAAGAAGTTTGTTGAATGTGAATAGCTTTTGGTGGGGGGGGGGGGGGGGGGAGTAGAGTACATGTAGATTTGAATAAGCACAGTGCTAATATAAGACAGTGGAAATAATTCATTATAAGCATTACACTATTGATGAGCCTCTCTATGAGTACCTGGGGATGTTGTTTTCATTTTGCATTTTCCATCAAATAGTCAGTTTTTCAATGAAATGGTAACTCATCAAGATTTTGATGGTGAAAACAATAAAAAAAATGAAATTAAATGCAAGAGCTGTAATACTAATTAGCAAACCAAAAGCTCTGAATTCGCAGTACACTTTTTGGCAGATTTCTCTGCATTCATCACAAGACTCATCATCATCATCGTCATCATCATTAAATTTTTATTAGCCTTTTTTTAACAACAAATTTAACAGGATGCAGCAGGTTGTTAGGTGAGGAGACCTCAAGAAACCACCATGCTTATAAAGAGAAGCCACCTCGACATCACAATATTATAAGAAATAAGGGCTGCGAAGAAGTGCGGCTAAACTAGTTTAGTAACTATTTTAATAAAAACTCTAGCACTTTATTCTTAAAGACAGAAAAGCTTGACAAGTTTGTAACAGATGCAGGAAGACAGTTCCAGATTCTAGGTCCTTGGTAAAGAATTGTGAATTTCTTGATGTTTGTACGACAGGAATGCACTCGATAATTACTAGCTGTTCTTGTGTGATATCTATGGACTTGACTGTTTGTCATAAACAGATTGCGGAAGAGTGGAAATAGCAGATTATTGTGGTAGCGAAACATAAATTTAGCAGTATTGAGCTTATTAATTTGGAAAATATGTAGAATTTCCAATTTGGAGAATAGAGGAGCAGTATGTGCTCGATATTCTGAATTTGTAATAGCTCGCACAGCCTGCTTTTGTAGATAGTAAATTCTGTTTAAATTAGATACGTTAGTAGAAGACCACGTGGAGTTACAATAAGTAATATAAGGATAAATTAATGTGTAGTACAGCGTGAGTTTGGTCTTACAAGATAAGTAGAAACGCGTCCTGGATAAAAATTATTACAGATTGATTTAGTGATTTGTTTACAGACAAAGTTTATGTGATACTTCCAAGTAAGATGTTTGTCCAGGTACACCCCAAGAAATTTAGTTACATTGCTTTGAATTAGAGGTTGACCTCCAAAAGAGAGAGAAAAACAGTTACTGTGGTTGAGTTTCCTCTGACTTGGACTAAAGGTAACATAATTTGTCTTTTTTATATTAACTGAGAGCTTATTGCACCTTAACCAAACATCAATATTTAGTAACTCATTATTAAGCACATTCTCTAAGTAGTTGGGATTAGAGTGTGAAAAAAGATACTTGTGTCGTCAGGAAAAAGTAGAAACTCAGTTAACCTGGAGGCTTTAGGAAGATCATTTATGTAAAGTATGAAGAATAAGGGGCCTAAGATGGATCCTTGAGGAACTCCACACTTAATGGTCTGCATTGAGGAACAAGTTTGATTAATTTGGACAAATTGCTGACAGCGAGAAAAGTAGCTTTTTATCCACTGCAGAGCCACATCACGGATACCATAGTGCTCCAGCTTGGTGAATAAGATTTGATGATTAAGAGTGTCAAAAGCTTTGGAGAGATCTAGGAAAACACCTACAGTAGTTTCATGCTGGTCAATTGACGAAGAGATTCTATTTATCAAATGGATTAGAGCATGGGACGTTGAATAGTTTTTACGAAATCCAAACTGGCAGCGGTATAGTATATTATATTGCTTGGCGAATTCAATCATGTGATTATACATTACTTTTTCAAAAAATTTGGAAAAATTGGACAACAAAGAAATGGGTCTGTAGTTTGTAAAATGACTAGGATCATCTGCTTTGTAAATAGGAATCACTTTAGCAATTTTTAGTTTATCAGGGAAGATACCTTTTTGCAAAGACAGGTTTATGATGTTGGCCAGAGGGGCAGAAATCCGCTGAAATGAGTGTTTAATAACACGCATTGAAATATTGTCATAGCCGGGGGCCTTCCCCGAGGCAAACATGCTACAAATGCTTTCCAGTTCACAGGGATCTGTAGGTTGCAGGGTGATAGGAGGATGGTTAACGTCGCCAAGAAAAGAACTAAATGAGGAATTTATGTCGCGTATTGCTCTAGCTAGATTGGGACCAATATTAGTAAAGTATTTGCAGAATTTGTCAGCAATTTCCACAGGATCTGTTATCTTTTTACTCTCAGATACAAATGATGAGGGCAAAGGTGATTTACTTTTACGCTTATTTATAACCTCATTAAGCAATTTCCAAGTTGTTCTAAGGTCATTTTTGGCACTCTCAAACTTAATATCATAGTATTTACGTTTTGCGATGCGAATTAAATGGTTCATTTTGTTTTTGTAGGTTTTATACTTTCGCTCATTGAATAATGAGGGAGATCTGATGAATTTTTTGTATAATCTGTTTTTCTTGCTAATAGATTTCAAAAGTCCAGGGGTGATCCAAGGAGAGCTGCAGTTGTTCAGTAGCTTACCTTTAATGACCTTTAAAGGGAAGCAGACATTGTACACTCTCGAGTATTCATCTATAAAATTATTGTAAGCCATATTGGGATCTTCATCAAGAAATGAGACCCAGTTTGTCTTTGAAATGTTTTCGTTGAACTTACGCAAATTTTCGTCAGTAATCTTGTGTATGAATACTTTATTTTCTCCATCGCGTGTCAGAGTTTTGCCAGAAAAATAAGCAAAAACTGGTAAATGATCGGATAAATCGTTTAGAACAATACCATTTAAAACATTTTGAGCAACATTGTTTGTGAATATATTATCGATTGCGGTTGCAGAATAAGAGGTGAGGCATGTTGGATTGGAGATGAGAAGTATAAATGCGTGCGGAAATAGAGTGTCAATAAATTCTTGAGTTACGCATGGTGTATGGTGGTTGTATTGGAGAAGGTCAAGGTTAAAGTCTCCCATAACATAACATTGTTTGTTGTCCTTAGAAATATGAGAAAGAATGTCGTTAAATTTGTCTAGAAACAAAGCCGTATTTTGATTTGGCGGTCTATACACAGATCCAACAATGATGTTTTTCCCATGGGGAACTGTAATCTCCACAAATAAAGACTCAATTGTCTCTGGATCTGACACTTTGCATTCATTAAGAAGTTTGTATTGAAGGTCGTTTTGTAAATAAATGCCTACTCCACCACCTGTTTTGGATTTGTGATGGTTTGAGACAAAATTGTATGCAGTGATATTAACCAGCTCTGCAGTGCAATCAGTCAGCCACGTTTCTGAAATACCGATCACAGAGAATGGTTTTTTGAGACATCCAAGCATTAAATTCAATTGGTCAAGATTTTTTAGCAAGCTACGAGCATTTAAATGTATAATGGAAAATTTATTTTGTTGCTAAGGGGAGGTACTCGACTATTTATATCATCCTCGGCCAAGTAACTACTTGAGGGCAGACCAGCAATAAAATTAGAATCAGGGTTGACTCACCTAACATCAAACATGATTGGAATGGCAAATGAATACAATCATTGCCTTGATCTTTAAAAGATTGTTGTTGCATTAATGGCGATAGTCACAACTATGATTTTGTCAGAATCAGACCAATAGACAGCAGTCTCCACTTAATATAATTAAGGCAATGGAAGAGATGTTTGCCCTTCACTTTAATTAATTTGTAGATTAGCCTATTCCCACTAACTTTTCTTTACCTATGACTTAACATTACAGCTTTTGTTAGACTGCGTTATAAAAATAATGTAAAATTAATTTTTTTTCTTGTTCAATAGAGTGGTACATCAATCAGCTTGCTGGAGGACATCATGTACGTGTGGTCATCATCTTCATCCTTTGACCACCAGAGTGGACGGGACATCCATGGAGATTTCTTTCCAGACACCATGATTTGCTATCACTTTACTCAGGTTCATGGTATCAAGTCCTGAATTGCTGGCAATCACTTCAAGATAATTGTGCTTGGTACAAGACACTAGGAGAATAATGGAGAGGATGGAGTGAGGGCAAGAAGGACAACTGGCTGGACTTCATCTGATTTCCCCCTGCTGCAAGAGTTTGGTTGTGGATGGTGGAGTCAGGCTTGCATTGCCTGGTTTGTAATGCATGATATTTTTATCTTAGTTTAATTACAATGTCTGAATCTTAAAATAATGATAGTCTTAATATTGGTTTTCGTACTCCAAATCTTGAATTTCTGACCCAGCCTGGGAGGTCATTGAATGCGGGGTACAGCTGGCCCGGGGTTTTCCTCCTAGGAGCAAGTGGACGTACGGGGAGGTTTTTCACCCAGCTGTTGTTCCACAACCCCCATTCAACAACAAATAGGCAAATTCATTTACTTTGGCATTGAACAAAAAAAAACAAAGAACAAAAACAGAACCGAAGAATATTAACCATTTCAACAAATAGGACTTCATGCATTAGTCAAAACAGGTCCATGGTATTCCCAACAGTATAGTGAATTGGTTCACTTGCAGTATTTTTCCTTTGAGCTTTACCTGTAGTTTTCATCTTAACAGATTCAAAGAAAACCTACTTTTATTCATTCAATCAAAATTCAGTCACTGTAGGATCTTCAGCACACTTCAGCTATAGAGTAGATTTCTGAATATGTAGTGAGGTCAAATTTTAATTAGGAATTCTGTAGTTCACTGTTGGAGGGAATACTTAAGGTACCTGTATAGTATGTGTGCCACCATATTTCTACAAATAAGTGTCATGGAGAAAATCTTATCAACAGTTTTTTTTTTTAAGTATATCAGTCATCACCCAGTTCAATTTACCAACTGCACAGGGACTGGTCAATTAGGCAACGTTTTCTTAAAGAAAGCAAATTTTGTTTTTAAATTGGATTATTTTGTTCCAGAAAAAATTCATTTATTTTTTTGAAAATGAATCTAGAGACTTATTTGTACTACTTTCAAATTATTAGTTAAAACACAAGATTCCTTTGAGCAGTGCATACATCTTTCAATCTACAAAAGGACATAATTGCCTCTGGGAAGAAAAGGGAAAAGGAGTCATTCTTGCAAGGCAGTGGTGAATGAAACTTTGTAGCCAAGAATAATTATATTAAGTAGTGATTATAAATGAACTTTCCTCAGGATTTGGCAATTTTATCAAAGATTAGACACAGTATTAATTCATCTGCTAACTAGATACAGAGAAATTGTTTCAAAAAACAATTTAAGACGAGTTTGGTCTTGTAAGAATAGCAAAATTGAGCTGATAGAACTAGTTTTGGTACGGGCTAAGGGTTCAGGGTCCCAGTGACACATACCCACCCAAATATTCATAAAGTACCACCCTCGGGCCATTACTGCTCAAAGAAAATCTTGCTAAAATAATAGTGATCATGATATTATTATAGTATTTATTATAAAGTTATAGTTGTTGGATGGGTAAGGTTACATATTTTATAGATTATTACATACCTAAAACCGTAAAAGCTCAATTAAGCCCCTATCTGCCCTTTAATTAAGGAGGGTTGGAAGAGTTAGAGGTGGGGAGGGGGAAGAAAGGATATATTTAATCTTGATAGGGAAGGGAAAATTAGGGGGAAAAGTGGTCTTTTTTATCGATAATCTTGCACAAACTGGCAAAATCATCTTGCATTGGTTTGATGGAAATCAGTTCCTGACGTTTCCTTCAAAAGGAATGGCTTTCAAGGTAAGTTGTGGAGGATTTAATAAATACTAAGGGGATCAGGTTAAAAATCTAGTCTTAAAGAAATAGAGGTTGCGATCAATGATAGGTACAGGGTATGTTTGGGCTTATAGAGCTGTTGTCGCATATACAGTCGATGACATTGTGCTGCCAGTGTAGGTTAGAGTGGCCTTGTTTTCCGTGTAATTGTCTGGGACTACCAGTCAAATTACATTAGTTATTCAATGACTTTCATCTTCTTAGAACAGTGGGATTAGCACATTGTTGCCTGTATCTTTAGAAAAACAGTGGAACTATGAGTTTTTGAACCTCCTGTGAAAATAATGGAGACTGGTTTAGAAAACTAGGAGTTCAAAGAATTAGAGAGACAATATTAAGCTTTGTTTTGGGATTTAGGCTTTCTTGCCCTTTTCTGTTTGAGAAAACCCAAGGCGAAATATAAAAAATACAGTGACTTCAGGGGAAGGAAAACAAGTTTTAAATTTGAATAATCAAGAGGTTCAAAGGACCAGGATTCCACTTATACAGTATAAGTGTTAATTTAATGCTAGAATTAAATAGTCTACAGCAAGCTCATTAGTACAATAATTATTAGCGTCCAAACCTCCTAAGTAACATAATTATTACTTAAGTCAGGGACTATACAGGCTGCAAGAAATAGTAGCACTGTACAGGTATACATTTTTAAATTTTCAGGACAACATCATGGCAATACAGATAAGCTATGGGCTATAATAATAATATTGACATGGGTAGAATCTACAAACCTTGATCATTAGAGAATTTATTTTATGATGATCTGCCATTAAGGGAAAAGATAAGCTTGAGCTTTGTCAGCCAAGGTATCTCTCTAGCTATCAGTGACCAGGAAACTACAGCAGGAGTTGCATCTACATTTGCAGACCATGTCTACAAAGCAAAGTATGGATAGGAATAGGAAAGCAATTAACCACAGTGACCTTGATCCTTGAAGTCCAAATAACAATTGGCAAATTTCCTTACTATTTCTTCTTATCTCTCTTATGGTACTAGTAAGGAGAATGTATATATGTATCAAGTAGGTAGAGTTTCATTTTTGTTTGATTATTAATAACGTTGATGATTGATTTTGTTCTCTGTTGGGACTTCAAGGTGAGGTTGGTGCACAAAGGAGTTTGTCCATTCAGATTAATTTAAAACAGAGCGCCATAGCAACGGGAAATTCTTAAGAAACAGAGAACTTGGGAAAATCTTAGGAAAAGTGGGATCTTAAGTATTTTAACACAAAACATGTTATTCATACCTTTACATGAACATTTTGTCTAAGGCAATCTCCAGTCTGCTTCTGCTTATTTTCATTTTCTATGAAACTCGCAGTAAGTAGAATGTTGTTTCCAAATCGCTGATTATTTCAAAACTATAACACTATTTTTTTTATTAACTTTTGAGTACTTACTTTTTTCACGGGTATCACACGATGCAGACTGCAGACTCTTGATTGCATTTATATTCTATCTAAATATATTAGTTTTCTTGGTTTTGCATTTGCTCTCTGTAATTTTTTTCTTCAAAGTTTTTCAAAGGTTTTCAAAGTCTGGCATGTTAGTGTTAGGAATTTAACCCTTATCATTCTTCTCATTCCATTTTTATGCACATAATCAAAGGATTAAATGAATACACGTTTACATTATGAGGGCACTTGTAGCACCAAGAAATATGTAGTCTTGTTTAATATGCTAATGAGCTTGCATTAGTCCTCTTAATATTATTATAAATTTTTGTTAGGTTTGCTTTAGCTAAGCCTTGAAAACAGCTGACTTTTCCAGATGCTATCATTGGTTTTCCCGCAAAATGATGACTCATGACATGTCACTAGCTATATCTGGGTATGGCTTCTGATTGGTTGAGACACATTATCCTTGTGGCATGACCAATCAGAAGCACTACCCAGATCTGGGTAGTGACACATCATTGGTATAGAATTTCTTCACTTATTTTTCATTTTTGGGTCATTTCATGGAGAAAACCACTGGTGTCATCAAGAATTATTGGTTGTTTTCTTAGGCCATTAGCTGTTCATTATTATTTTTTAAGTTCTTATTTAATTTCAGACCTCAGGTGGCACACGCACAAGATTAGGAGCCCATCACTTGGGAAAAGTCATGTTTAAATCTAGCCAACCTCGTCCCTGCTGGGATGTGGAAGCTCTGCCTCTGAGAAGGTTTGAATTCTGATGTCCTCTGAGATATTCCAACTGAGAAATCCTGGGAAACTTTGTCTGATCCTGTAATTCATGCTGGGGGCAGTTGGACACTTGGAAGATTTGGCGGTTTGTTCCCAAGTGGGGATGACAGCGTGAAGGAAGGTGAGAGTTTGCTTCTCATGTTCTTAGAGTTTCATTCATTTTGTTATAATACCACACCATTTTCCAAAAACATAAATAGATAACCATTTCGATCAAGAAAGTTGCTTGTCTGCAAACAATATGTCTGGGAATGTTTCACTGTTGAGGATGAAAAACGGGGGTGCAAGAACGTGCTCCCCCAGCTCACGCAGTAGGTGTGTCGAGGGATGATTCGAGACCCAGAGAACTGAGCACTGAATGGCATTGGTCTGGCTTGGGTGGATTTTCACAACTGACATCAAATTGAGCTGATAGTCAGTAAGAATCTTTCTAATGGGGGGCAACTGGTTAAGGATTTCTCTTCTAAACCTAAAGCTTTTCATTTCCTAACAATAAGTAGCTTTCCAAAATATTGCACAAAAACAAAATTAGCATATAAATCATTTCCATAATTACCAAATTTTGTACTGATATTTTTTGAATAGCTGAAAATTTAACTAAAACCATTAACCAAAACAAGGCACATAAATAGGTCAAAATTTATTTCATTTTCATCTTTTTCCTACCTGACTAGCTAAAAATTTAACTAAAACCATAAAAACAAAAAACAACGCTCATAAATAGGTCCAAATTTATTTCATTTTCATCTTTTAAGTACGTCAGATTATAACAAATTTATCAAAACTAAGTTTAGGTTACATCGACATCTGGTTTTTTTACCTGTCGTTTTTTCGTCAACTGAAAACAATAGGCAAACAAACATGGCCGTTGATGTTAGACTAATAATATTAGCTTTAGATACTAAACCATTTTCGAAATAAGGAAATACTTGATTAATCAGACAGCTGTGTTAATCTACTCTATATCCTTATTTTTAAGAAGGACATAGAATAGATTTCCTTGGGCTGTGTGAAAAATCAGGTTGACTTGACCTAAATTTCGTTTAGCCTTATGTAAACAGCTAGAATAAACATTAACTTTTCACGCTTTCAAAGGCAATTTCTCGGTGGTGACTTTAATTGATGCTTCAAATTAGGGTTTCGGATATAGGTCTGGAACCATAGACTTAAGATCATTTTTTTTATATTAAAATTATATTTTTGGCTAGTTCCAGTCATTTATCGGAATCCCGAGTTGAAGTATCCATTCCAGTCACGACCGAATTTCCACGCTATTTGGGTTATTATCACGATCGTCACGCAATGCTGGTACAGTCGGCTAGCGTGACCGTCGTGACTAAAGCTTCAAATCTCGTGGGAACTTAAAGATAGGAAAATTTAAATAATTATTATGCAGAAAAACATAAACATTGAAAGGATTAAAGACCTGCTATTGAATTCAAAATTGTTTTGGGAACTGAAACAGCTTCACATTTCTTTCGCACTAGTTTCTTAAGGTAGAAATAAACGTTTATTTTAATGAGAGAATTAATCGAATTACTTCTACGGGAAGCAAAACAAGGAAAAATTTAAATCATCTACAAGATCGCTTTAATCCATTTAGTTTGGCGAAATTTGACGGCGAACCTACGTGGCACTGAATTAAAGGAATTCAACATTAGATTTTAAGGGCAACCAATGTTAAGATATGAAACGAAACATTTAAAGCACAATTTACTCGGCACTGTAGCAGTACTGCGTAAATTTTGCTTCTTAATGTTTCGCTTTATTACTTTCAGATAATTTCGACTCTTTAGAAGACAGAATAAAAGCAATAATAAACGACTCGTAAACAATCCGCGTAATTTTCACTTCCAAATTTGCTTTAATGTAAGTCTAAACACTAAATAACTAGGACGAGAGAAATCCAATATCAGTAGCTTCGCAGAGGAGAGATTATTATTGACTTGTGCTCTTTGGTTAAGTTTGGGGAATGAAGGTCGGTCAGACCAGCGCGATTCTTTGTTCAATTTTCTGGGCATCGATGACGGAGACCCACTGAAAACTGAGCTCACGGTCTTGCGCCCTCTTTTTTCTGTTCCACGACTCTGGATATTTTTCACGATATATTGACTTTGCAGACACGCACTTTCAAAACAAAATTATAGTTTTCACTACAAATTGTTTTGGCTAATTTTAATTCCAAATTAATTTGGTGTGGTATTGTGACAAAGTTGAATGGTACCCTGAGGGCATGAGGAGCAAACTCTCACTTTCCTTTACGCTGCCCTCCCTACTTGGGGACAAACGGCCAGATTTTCTAAGTGTCCAACTGCCGCCAGCTTGAAGGAAGGGATCAGATAAAACAGACCAGGATTTTAAAGTTGGAATATCAAATGAGGATAGAAGAATGAACACCGACTCGGAGCGGAGTGGAAGCAGCCCGGCAGGGACGGGGGAGGCTAGATTACTTTTTTATTGTAAATAAATGGACAACAGAGACAAGTTTTATTCGTTCAATAAAGTACTGTTATCTTCAGTACGTGTGCTGTTTATTTTGTAATCCAAATACTTGAGTGAACCAGATAAACCCCCTTAAGGTGTTTCGATACAGTTTTTCAGAGGCCATACCGATATTTTTCAAACGCCTTAAAAGTGGTTTTTTCCTTGCCCGATCGCTATAACATTTTCACCAGTAATTGGCTATGGATTGAAATTTGTGAAAATGTAGTTTTAAGTAAAATCAATATTACTATGACAACAAAAAACAAAAAACTTTGAAATTGATAAAAGCCGAATTTTGTGTGACCTAGACCTGCTACTGAAAATCCAACACTAGGAACTTAAAGTTTGGTGTTTAGCAAACAATCTCCGTAAGAAGTAAAAAATTCTGTATGTTTGAATTCGACTAAAACGAAAATATATTTCAAACCTTAAATTTTCAATAGCCGTGATAGATTATTTAATAAAGGCGTTATAAATGGCTCACAGTATTCTTAAGTAGCGTCAGAATGCTGCTTAATATCATATTTTGATGCTGAGAAAGCTTGGTGTACTTTCGTTCTTGCGATCTTGAAAACTAATCCGCTTTCTCACCACCTCTACAAGTGCAACTTCATTCAGAATTTGGACTTTTAGCGCTTTTTTGAATATCTCCGAAACGACTCGAACGAATTTTTTTAGAATTTCTTCACATAATGATCATAATGTATATAAAAATGTCTGAAACTTTCATTAAGATTGATTCACTGCAACACCTTGAAATTTCAAGACAAACCTATCCTACGAATCGGTCTAAAATCTGCGTTACAACATTCACTGTTTTGACGTTATGTTAATTTTTCCAAATTAATGCGGACAATACATACCTCCATGACTATTACATTTTAGTTTGAATTTATCCCATTTTTTGAATGTAAAACTCTGACAATACTCACACTAATACACACAATACTCACATAATCTTCATAATGTATATAAAAATGTCTGAAACTTTCATTAAGATTGATCTACTGCAACACCTTGAAATTTCATAACAAACCTCCTACGAATCGGTCCAAAATCTGCTTTACAACATTCATTGTTTTGACGTTATGCTAATTTTTCCAAATTAATGCGAACAATACATACATCCATGACTAGTACATTTCAGTGTGAGTATTGTCAGAGTTTTACATTCAAAAAATGCGATAAATTCAAACTAAAATGTAATAGTCATGGAGGTATGTATTGTCCGCATTAATTTGGAAAAATTAACATAACGTCAAAACAGTGAATGTTGTAACGCAGATTTTAGACCGATTCGTAGGATAGGTTTGTCTTGAAATTTCAAGGTGTTGCAGTGAATCAATCTTAATGAAAGTTTCAGACATTTTTATATACATTATGATCATTATGTGAAGAAATTCTAAAAAAATTCGTTCGAGTCGTTTCGGAGATATTCAAAAAAGCGCTAAAAGTCCAAATTCTGAATGAAGTTGCACTTGTACAGGTGGTGAGAAAGCGGATTAGTTTTCAAGATCGCAAGAACGAAAGTACACCAAACTTTCTCAGCATCAAAATATGATATTAAGCAGCATTCTGACGCTACTTAAGAATACTATGAGCCATTTATAACGCCTTTATTAAATAATCTATCACGGCTATTGAAAATTTAAGGTTTGAAATATATTTTCGTTTTAGTCGAATTCAAACATACAGAATTTTTTACTTCTTACGGAGATTGTTTGCTAAACACCAAACTTTAAGTTCCTAGTGTTGGATTTTCAGTAGCAGGTCTAGGTCACACAAAATTCGGCTTTTATCAATTTCAAAGTTTTTTGTTTATTGTTGTCATAGTAATATTGATTTTACTTAAAACTACATTTTCACAAATTTCAATCCATAGCCAATTACTGGTGAAAATGTTATAGCGATCGGACAAGGAAAAAACCACTTTTAAGGCGTTTGAAAAATATCGGTATGGCCTCTGAAAAACTGTATCGAAACACCTTAAGGCTTAGACACAGTAAAACATTACACGCAGTAAAGGCTGATTTTTACTAACGACATGAACACAAGCGTCAGTTTAGTGAAGAAATCAACAACAAAAAGATAAGCACAACTTTAGGAAACCCACGCACTTATTATAATTCTTCTTCCGCGCTAAGAATTAACATAACATAAGCACAAGCAACATAAACCACAACAAAGTTTGTTTTGTTACGCTCAGTTCGTGTTGTGTTAATCCTTTACGAGGAGAAAACAAGGAAAACCTTTGTGCTCACACCTTCAGTTTTGTATTTTAATAAACTTCAGTTGTTGATGACCTCGCTAAACGTAAGTCCGTGGTACGCTGCTAGTAAAAACCAGCCTTAAAATGACACTGTATTTCCACCCCGGAAGACCTTGCCGGAAATGTTTCAAAGTAAAAAAAAAAATACTGCGTTGTCATTTTGCCTCATAATTCTTTATAGGAGTAGAAACACAGTACAAAGTCACTGCGCGTAATGTTTCACTGTTTGTCCGAGCCTTATCATAAGCCAAGTTCTGCTTCGAATATTATAAAGCTTTAAGCAATCAACAAAGAGACGGCAGCAAGATCGGCACTTGAAACAATAATTAGCAGTTATGCGAACATCATTTATTGTCTAAATTTTCGCAGCATTTTAATTGATTTACCTTTAATTTAAACTTTGTACACGCGCGTTTTGAATTTAATATTTGATGGCGAAATGTTTGTGTTCCGTTTCAAATCCTTGAATTGTTTATTATTACTTTTCTTGTTGCTTTGCGTACAAAAGCGAATAAATGTGCAAAAAATGAAAGCGAGCGAGCTGGGAAAGCCTTCTTTTGCTTTATATTTCTCAGCATTTTAGATTTACCTATTAATTTGAACTTTGTACGCGCGCGTTTTAAATTTGATATAACATGGGTAAATGTTTGTGTTCTAAAAACCTTGAACTTGTGATTATCAAATTCGTGTATTTTTTGCATACAAAAGCGAATAAATAAGCAAAAAACTGAAAGCGAGCGTGCATGTTAGCTGCCATTGTTGTTGCCGTCTACATTTGTGATTGCTTGTGCTCCAAAAGTTGGAAAACATAAGGGAACAAATTTCAGACTTTTTCAGTAAGTGGTTTGTTTTTCATTAAACGGCATCCCACAAAATACATGCACAAAAAAAACAAATCTAAAAGAAAAAACATCACTATGCTCTAAATCCGATGTCAAACTTGCGTGTAATCTTCCTCGCGGCCGTTTTTTTTGGCTTCATGACTTTGCGTGACGAGCCAAAATAATGGCCGAAAGAAAGACTCCAAGTTTGATACGAGATGATGTTAATAAGAATTTCAATTTGCACATGTATTTAAGGATTGCACTGTTACTGCAAAACAAACTGCTTATCTAAAGGCCTTTCGGTGACTGTGAACTTTCAGTCTCAAGCTTTAACATGTTATTCTCTTTACTAACTGCTGCGGATTTTCTTTACCAACAGTTCTGAGAATTTGAGAGTTGATCAAGACAGAGCCTCCCCACTCATCATAATTATGTTTATTTTCAACAGCCTTCTGCTCGGTAATTTACTCAAAGAAGTAAAGAGAAATAACATGTTGATCACTCTGGAATTGAAAAAGATGAGTGCAAGTTTTCAAAATCTCCCCACTTTACCTCCTCAGAAGGACACTAAATTTTCCACGCCCAGTTTTACTTAGAGCTTGTCAAACGTACATCAAATTTTGATGACTATATTTTAATCACTTCATTATTGCTGTTGTTGTTGTTGTTCTGTAATTCTTATTCCACGTTGCAAGCATTAGACTGATTATCCTGGCAAAATTAATTCAACGAAAGTCAGATTGAGAGCCACAAGATTCATACTCAAAGCACTTGCTGTTGTTTTCCACAAAGAGGTTTGACGATTAGGCACGCCATCCAAATTCACAATCAATTAAAACAAATTAAAGGAATAATCCAGTTCTCTATGCCAAATCTTATTTTCTTGTGATGAAAACTGTGTAGCCTAAATTTTTCCCGAACGTGGAAACGAAAATGGAATTGAATTTTAGAATTTAGACATTTTATTCACTTAAACTGAAAATCACCTGCAAGAATAGGAAGGTAAGTTGTTGCAGTGATGAATGTCGGTCATATAATCAAGCTCTAAAATAAAACAACAGATTCATTTGCCAATTTACCACGACTGCAGTTTTACCTAAGAACAAATGCTTCTCTCCTACCACACCCTCTCCCCCTCATCAAATGATGTCTAAGGTCGGCTGATGATTTTATTGGTTGTATAATTATTGTAATCGATGAAACAATTAACAGCCAGCAGGAAGCACTACATTGCACACCATCAATGTGTAAGACGTATTTCCGTGCTGACAATTTGCTGATTTAAAGAAAAAGAGATTTGAAATGCACTCATCAAGTTCAAAGAAAAGGAATATATAGGTCAGTACAGATATGCAATCTACCAACTATACCATTATAAAACACATCCAAAATACGGCCAGTGTGTCTTTTGAAACATTTGGGTTAAACGTTAGACCACACTGATTTAATTCAGTCAGAATAAATATCAACAGGTGGTCAGTTATTCAGTTTGGCAAATCCTTGTTCAGCCAATATTTAAACAGGTCAGTCAGTACCAGCTTTGGAAATTTTGCCATGAGCAAAGCAAATAAGTCATCCTAGTCATCCCAGTCACCATAGTCACACTAGTCAACCCAGTCATCCCACTCGTCCCAGTCATCCTAGTAATCCCAGTCACCCTAGTCATCCCAGTCACCCCAGTTATCCTTATCACCCCAGTAACCCTAGTCAACCCAGTCATCCTTGTCAATCTAGTCATCCCAGTCACCCCAGTCAACCCAGTTATCCTAGTCACCCGAGTTATCCCAATCATTGTAGTCATCCCAGTCTCTCTAGTCACCCTAGTTATCCCAGTTATCCTAGTCATCCCAGTCATCTGAGTTGTCCCAGTCTTCTCAGTCATCCCAGTCACCCCAGTTATCCTTATCATCCTAGTCATCCCAGTCATCCTAGTCACCCTAGGCAACCCAGTCATCCTAGTCATCCCAGTCATCCTAGGCAACCCAGTCATCCTAGTCACCCTAGTCAACCCCGTCACCCCAGTTACCCTAGTCATTCCAGTCATCCTAGGCGACCCAGTCAACTTAGTTATCCTTATCATCATCCCAGTCATCGTAGTTGCCCCAGTCATCCCAGTCACCCCAGTCACCCTAGGCAACCCAGTCATCCTAGTCACCCTAGTTATCCCAGTCACCCCAGTTACCCTAATCATTGCAGTCATCCTAGTCATCCCAGTCAGCCTGCATGAAAACCTCCCAGATATGTACCATAGTTGCCTCAGTCACCCTAGTCACTCTAGTCACCCTAGTCATCCTTGTTGTCCCAGTCAACCAAGTCATCCTAGTCATCTCAGTCATCCCAGTCACCCTAGTCATAGTAATCCCAACACTGAGGCAAAACGTCTATGCATGCGCCAGGTCGAGCATTTCTGGTCACTTTTTCAGTCACACTTTCCTGTCAGATCAAAGTCTCCCAGGTGCGCTTGACTTCATTCTGTGTCAAGCTTGTGGTTCAGTCGTTCTACTTCATGCTGCTTGTATTTTTGACTATTTTGTAGTTATTGAAATTGCTTTTATAGATTACCAGGCACAGATTAGTGAAACAATTAGTTGATTAGATTCACTAAGGGGAAGTTGACAATACCTTGTGCAATTTTGGCTAATTTGAGCGTCAGGTAAACTGATTTTCTTTCACGAAAACAAAGTTTTTGACTGCCATTTTTCACTTAACCTGGATGAAGTAAGACATGAAAAAATATCACTGCAAGCTTGTGATAGTAGTTCTAATTTTCGGTTCTTCAATTTCTCAGTTTTAATGTCTTAAAACTGCTTCGAGCTTTATTTGGAAAACGACAACACCCAATCGCTTTGTAGTTTTATTTAAGCTTACCAGTGAGTTCTTTTTTTGAAATGAAGCTTTTCTGAGTTGATTGCCGTGAAACATAAGCTTAATAATTATACTACGGAGGTTGGCAGCAAGTTGACAACTCTATTTATTTATTTATAAATTTTTCATTCTCAGAATCAGAGACGACAGCTGGTTCGACGCATTTAGCCGCAGGAAGTTTTGTGTTTGCATGAGATGCAACCAAGCCGCACAGTCTTATTGAGTCTTCAATGAAAGAACAACTATGGAAAAGAATTAATAAGAAATAAAATAGGCTAAATAGTCGGCTTTTTTAATGAAAGTACGTTTTTAGGCATGTTTAGTTTCCAGGCCAAGATCATTCAATACACTGAAAGCTCCAGGTATTCGTGACTGCAGTCATCAAAGTCGAGGTTGCTATTAATATAAATCCCACCCATCTTTTGTTTTGAGTTTTTGTTTTTTCTGATAATAAAAAAATTATTGAACAGTCTAGACTTTACTTATTTGTTTCCAGTATTAATGATAATAACTATGTGGTTTCTTTAATAAGTATTACTATTCTTTTCTTAGTTATCGCCTTCCCCCAAATTAACTAATGCCAAACAGGTAGCATGAAGATAGCCAGTAAAAACAAATTTGTCTTATCGAACACTCCCTACCTACAAATTTGAAACATCATTTGCAGCGTTGGTGCAACCAGATAACCATGTGGTGCAAAAGCTTTACACTACAAAAATATATCAGCTGTTGAATGAAGTGTTTTTTTTGTTTGCCCCTTTTTTGTCTGTTTCTGCCTTTTTGTTTTTAAATGTGGCGTGACAGCAATGTTATGCTTACACAATCGGTTTATTTACTGGACTGGAAATAAAAATCTGACCTGGTGCTAAATTTTGTGCTCATGCGCAGTGCGTTTTACTGTGGTGTTAGTAATCACAGTCAAACTTGTCGTTCCAGTGATCCTAGTCATCCCAGACATCCCAGTCATTGTCCTCATCCACGCCCCAGTCACCCTCGACTTCCCATTCATCTTAGTCATCCTAATCACCCCAGTCATTTCAGTCATCCCAGTCACCCTAGCAATCACAGTCATCCCAGTCACCCTGGTAATCACATTCATCCCAGTCATTATACTCATCCACGTCATCCTAGCCATTCTTGTCCCCCTAATCGCCCCAGTCATTCTTACCATCCCTGGGTTATTAAGTCCCAGTTAAGCACATCCCTATTATTTAGTCATATATGTATAATTGCCTGCAGTAAAGTCAGTTATTCTGTCAGAAAGTCAGTTGAATAGATCAATGTGGTAAAAAATTTGAGGGTACAATATGGATTGCATATCTAAAATAACGTAAACAGGTACTATAATATCATCATCATAATAATTATATCATATATTATATAGGGGCAAAAAAAGGTTGGCCTCCTTAAGGGGTTTAATTCAAAATTTCGACGAGCATCCCCGCCCCTTTGATATGGGAGTCCACCCTAGATTAAAAATATACATATTGCGTGACATTGCGTTACATCTCTTGCAGCGTGACACGTCACGTGACACGTCACAAAAATAGCAAAAACCCTGACAAGGGAGGCACCTCTGGTGGCCATTTTTCCCATTTAACCCCTGGGAGAGAGTTAGCCGTTTCACCTCAGGCGCGAGGGTTCCCATTTAACCTCTGGGACAGAGTTGTCGGTCGAGCACCTCCCCGCACTTGCTGGGCCGGAGTTTGGGGACAGTCCCCCCCGGTAAGTCAATTACCGCACGGGTTAGTCAAGCAGGCTTCAGAGAGTTGGCCATCTCTCACCGCCCTATAACCCCGCCGGAAAAGTCAACCTAACTTTGCCATTGGAAAATTGACCTATATATTTGGATCGAAAACTCATTCCGCTCACTTGTGGTTTAAAACACTCTACGTACGGTTCTTCACAGACGCATGCGTTTTTGGCCTCCTTCATAGAACGCGAAATAAGGCATTTTCACCGCGTAGTCGTGCAAAAACGGGAAAAAATGTACAAAAAAGTGCGAGGCACGTGCAAAGTTGTTTGTTTTAGACACTCTGGTTGCCGTTGCGTCGTTGAATCTTGAATAGAACAATCTGGTTGCAAAACACATGATTACGTTATAATTTTCCAAATTTGACTCACGTTTTGTTTTTACAGTAATATTGCCTGCAGCTGCTGAAAAGAAGTTCCCAGTTGCATAAAGTTTACACGTATTTTTCGTTCCTTTTCCATAAGTCAGAAACCAGTGGACATTGTTTAATTACGCGCACAAGGATACCGGTAAAATGTTCCACAAACGTTTAGTTGCACATTCTTTAGAGTCATTCTTTTATGGAGCAACCGTTTTTTTTAAGTTCAGAAATAGCCCTTCGTTGAAGATCTTTTACCGAGAGAGTCGAGAGATTTTTTCTAAGATTTCAAGTTGCCGGGTAATTGCTGTTAAATATATAATATCAGCAAGTCCACGGAAACAAACCGATGAGTGGTGCTGGATCTCCCAGTTGTAGACCTGGATCAGTACAATCAAACTTGTAGAAAAATATGAAACAGCAAACTGATCCTTACGGCAAGGCGATAAAGAAGTAAACAAAATCCAAAGTCCACCAAACCAGGAATCCGGGGATATATGTAAACCCAGGGGGTTGTACATGTGACTTGATCTTGTCGTTAGGTACCTTTTTTTTCATGATCCAATACGTAGCTGTGAACACCTTCAACAGCACATCTTCTGCGACTCTTGCGTTCGTCAAGGGTTCTCTGAAACACGGAATTCCTCTGTAGCATCTCCGCTGAAACTGCGTTTATATGTTGTGACGTACGGCAGTGATCTTCACACTCTCCTGGGCGAAATCGTTTACAGGCTCATTGTTAAAAACTTTGGACTTATTTTGAGGATTAGACGTTTTATGTTTTTTGCACAATAAGCAGAAAAGACCCTCGCCTTCAGCATAAACGGGCCACCACATCTCAGTTGTAACACAAAATGACATCAACCTTTTGTTTAGCCAACTATGTTCAAATTTGTAAGTTTGCTTTGCAATCTTTGTTGCTTCATTGTTGGTAACATGGCAACAACCAGCCATTTTACAGAAATCTGATGGTACTTAGACGTAAACAAGTAACCCCGAGGGGGGGGGGGGGGGAGGGGACTCCCATATGAAAGCAGCGGGGATGCTCGTCAGTCTCGCTTAGGGGTGTAAATTTCGGATTTTGGTTGATTCTAGGTCTTCCGAGTGAACGTGGTCCTGAATAGGATTGTTGTTGTTGACAGCGACTGACGTTTCGACCATCTGCGCGTAGTCATCTTCAGAGTCAAAATGAGTTGTATCACGTCAGTTGATGGTATTATACTCTGGTTGTTGATCTGATTGGTCAATTACCCTAGTCCCCCTACTCGCCCCAGTCACCGTCACTATCCCATTCATCTTAGTCATCCTAATCATCCTACTCATTTCAGTCATCCTAGTCACCGTAGTTATCCTAGTCACCCTAGCCATCCCGGTCATTCTAGTCACCCAAGCAATCACAGTCATCCTGTAATCCCAGTTATCCCAGTCATTGTACTCATCCATGTCATCTTAGCCATTCTTGTCCCCCTAATCACCCTAGTCACTCTTACCATCCCTGAGTTATTAAGTCCCAGTAAAGCACCGATCCCTGGTTATTAAATTGCTGCGACAGTCATCAATTTTATTATTTAGTTGTATAATTGCCTGCAGTAAAGTCAGTTATTCTGTCAGACAGTCAGTTGGATAGATCAATGTGGTAAAACATTTGAGGGTACAATATGGATTGCATATCTACACTAACAGGTACTATAATAACATAATAATAATTGTAATAATAATTCAAATAATCATCATTATTATTATTGTTATTGTTATTATTATTATAACAGCAGAACTTGGCTATTGTTTCAAATGTGTGACACAGTTGAACAAAGTCAATAAAAGCTAATCCAGGAGAAAACTTAAACCGTCCACGGATTTTGCATTAGTTTTCTGATAATGAGTACTTCACCGACAAGTGCATGTCTCTTGGAATTTTAGCAATCAATCAAACTATCATTGCTCTTAAAACCAAACAGATTTCAACGAGTTTGACCTGTCTTTGTATTATGATTTCCTGCAGAAAGAACTTGTATTTGCAAGCAATATTTAATGCAAAATGTCTAATTCATGCAAAGTTCAACAGAAATGCTAAACGCATCCCTTAAAAAATAATGATTTTATTTGCTTGATCTTGAAGTACCAATATTATTTATTTACTGAGAAGTCAATAATAAAATATTTGTTCGACCTTGTTAAAGTAGTTTATACACTTTTGAAATGCCAGTCACTGAATCACCAACAGCTGTAGCTGTTCAGAACTACACTCAAGTGAATGATCCTGGGTTAAATTTTCATTTTCATCATAATAATGTTAATTTGGAATTTCGCTCTTTTATTTTACATTTTATTTATCACATTTCTTTTTTAAGTTTTTATTGTTGTTGTTGTTGTTTTATTGGAAAAAGTAAGATTGATAAACTTTTACTCCCAAAAGTGGTACACTTGAAGGTAAAATAAAATAAAGAATTAAGTACAATATAACTAATAACAGCTTTCCCTGGATTAACTAAATCAAACTTTAAAATCAACTGGCCAACAATCCTGTTTATCTGGTTCACTCAAGAGCTGGATTACAAAGCAAAACATAGAGTACATACAGTACTGAAGATAACAGAGGCTCATTGCTCATGAAAGTCCTTCTCCAGTCTTCTGTGGCATCTGATCTGGAAACAAAAGTTTAAAATATTCAATGAAGTCCGTCAGTGATTATCAGAACAGACCAATTTCCCATTACATTCACACCTTGCTCAGTTTACAGACGCCCGCTTTTTTGGAAACCTTGTTAACTTTATATAATATAACTTTACAAGTGTAGCTATTGTTTCAGACTGTTTCCACTGACTTAGCACCAGCAGTTTCATGGGCTTAATTTAAGTTCCAGGTCACTTATCCCACCCTTTTGTGTAACGCTTGTGACTATTATTCGAGGATCGCTTGGATACCATTGATATAATTATCTTTACCGTCATGTGTGTGTTTTTTACATTCCTTGAGTTAATTTCTTTAGGTTTTTCCCTGTGTCCATTTCTTTGTTTCAAATGTATTAGTATAACTTTCTTTTAGTTTAATTCTTGTTATCATAGACCTCTGTACAAGAAAACAGAAAATTGAAGCTCATTGGAATGGAGTAAAGAAGTCCATATTTTGCTCAGACTCTAAAACAATTGATACATTTGTAAATTTCACTTGTATAATTTTCATTAAATTGACCCCTGCTAATTACAGACCCCAGTCAGTCCCAGTCAGTCAGTCGCTTGCAGTCAGTCAGTCATTCAGTCAATTACTCAATCAGTCATTCTGTCAGCCAGTCAGGTACCCAGTTGCACAGTCAGTCAGTCAATCAGTTGCTCAATCAGTCATTCTGTCAGGAGGTCAGGTACCCAGTTGTACAGTCAGTCAGTCAGTTGCTCAATCCGTCATTCTGTCAGCTGGTCAGGTACCCAATTGCACAGTCACTCAGTAATCAGTCATTCTGTCAGCCGGTCAGGTACCCAGTTGCCCAGTCAGTCATTCAGTCAATTGTCCAATCTTTCATTCTGTCAGCCGGTCAGATACCCAGTAGCACAGTTAGTCATTCAGTCAATTGCTCAGTCATTCATTCTGTCAGCCAGTCAGGTACCCAGTAGCACAGTCAGTCAGTTGCTCAATCATTCATTCTTTCAGCAGGTCAGGTACCCAGTTGCACAGTCAGCCTGTCAGTCAGTTGCTCAGTTAGTCAGTATCTTAGTAATGTAAGTTGCTCATTCAATCAAACACTCAGTCGCTAATATATAATCAATCATTCAATCAGGCAGTCAGTCAGTTGCAAGCAGACAAAGGAGGATTATATTACCATCTTCCTGTCATGCATTGTGCTCAAACTATATTATCAATTGCCAAATCCCAGCGCATGACTCATTTCAAAGTGTCGCCACACAGGAAACACAAGGACACAAGAGAGATAGACAAAATAATCCAGTACACTCCGCATAAACTGTATCAATCTTACTATAAAATTTCACAACATAGTTACAGATATCCTTCTCACGTCTAAGATTTTGTTTACCGTTTAAATTCTCCTTTGAGATTGTTTCACTGCTTGAAAATAAAAGCTGATAAACCCTTGTTACTGGGGTCTGCAATGAAATAAAAATTAAATTATACTTCTCAAATGCTGGCTATGCAATTTGTAGTAAACTATGCATTGAATATCAAAGGTATCAAAAAATCTGGCTGTGAGAATCTCAGTGTGTGATTTTTAATACATTCATTAATAATTTAACATGACCAGTAGATATCTCTTTCTGAGCTTCAAACACTGTTGACTTACATACATACATACATACTTTATTTGAACTCCCTTCAACAGGGCTTTTCAGTCACAATAACCTAACTATTTTAACTTAATCACAATAACAATTTAAATTAAAAATTCAATCGTTTCTTATAGAACATAATTATTATTATTAAAAAGGGTCTTAAAACTATTAATTTCTGTTATATTCTTAATATTCCCAGCTAGCCCATTCCATTCCCTTGGACCCCGATAATAAAACGCCCTTTGTCCCGTTGACAGTCTACATCGAGGAACCACAAAATCATTACATCCCCTAGTGTTCCTATTGTGGACTGCTGAACGTTTAACAAAACATTTCACTAAATAATCTGGAGCTAGAACATTTACACACTTACAATGCTAAAACTAGATCATTAAGTAAAACTTTCTCTGTAACATCCAACCATCTAAGAGATCTCCGACCCTGAGAGATAATTATGGTCGAACTTACTTAACCCTAGTACAATTCTGGCTGCAAAATTCTGCACCAACTGCAGTTTGTGTAGATTACATTTAGATGTGTTCCCCCAAACTGAGGAACAATAGAACAATTTACTGAAAATGAAGCTATTTATAAGTAATAAAAGTGTTTTCTTGTCTAAAAGATGTTTAATTCTTCTCATATGTACCAACTGGTTCATGCAACTAGAGGCTGTCTTAGTGATATGTACATCATAAGTAAGATATTGGTCAATATATACCCCTAGATCCTTGGCAAACGGAACTGGTGAGATAGTTTTGCCTAACAAAATTAATACAATGAAATAGGAGGTAGCCTCTTAATAAGTTGTGCTGAGCCAACAACCACTAATTTTGTCTTGTCAGGGTTTATGAGTACAGCATTTGATGCGCACCATTAATTTTACTGATATTCCTAAGATCATGGTTTACAGCTGCCATAGCACCTGATGAGTCTGATACAGAAAATTTAAAGTATAATTGACTATCATCGACATACACGGCAGCTTGACTGTGGGTAATAGCACTAATTAAATCATTGATATAAATTGTAAAAAGCACTGGGCCCAAGATTGATCCCTGAGGTACTCCATTTGTTAAGGGTAACAATTCTGAAACTGAATCTTCATATCGCACCCTTTGATATCTACTAGATAGATAGATGCTAAACCAGAAAACTGCCGAAGCTTTAAGGCCAAGTCTTCGCAGTTTTTCCAGCAATAGATCATGATTAAGACTGTCAAAAGCTTTTGACATGTCAAGCAGTACAAGTAGCGAGGCTGATTTTTCATCAATTGCCTTCAAAAGGTTGTCTGAAACATTTATGAGGGCAGTTTCTGTCGAATGCATTTTCAAATTACCATTTTGGTAGAGCGACAGTTTATCATTGTTTGTTAAAAATTCCACAAACTGCCTGTGTGCCAGTCTCTCACATACTTGCGATAAAACGGGTAACAATGATATCGGTCTGTTGTTGGCCGGTTCTTCTGAATTGCTTTCTTTGGGTACAGGTATCACCTCAGCAATTTTCCATGCTTTGGGAAAGGCAGCCATTTGAAATGAATTAGTTACCAGTCTAGAGATCACAGGTGCAATGCTCTTACAACTGTCCTTCAGGACTCGAGCAGAGATTTTATCATATCTGACGCTTTGTTGGAAGCCAAACTCTTAATGACAGACTTAACATCCGTTTCATTTACATTTTGAAACTCAAATCCTTCTTGTTCAGCATGTAAGCCGATTTCCATTCTTTCTTCCCTAGGACCCCATTCTTTATCGAAACCTTCTTCCTCTATTATCAAGTTCGCTTTATAGGCAGTAAGTTTGCCTACTGTAGTAAAATACTTGTTGAATTTATTTGCCAACGTCTTATGGTCCTCCAAGGTACTTGGACGTTTAGCAATACCTTGAGACATACATCGATTTAAGATCTTCCAACACTACTGCCACAAAATAGTAACTACTGATACAGTAATCTCCTGTCTGAATAATTATATGAAAAAGTAAATTAATGCTTTTTAATTGGAAACTTGTTGAAAATATTACCAAATGCACTCCGTGCACAATGGGAGCTTGTCTCTCCACAGTTGGCCCAAGCGTAATATCACAGGTAGCCCTGTGCGTAATATGAGAGTTTGTATGGGAGAAATAGAGTTTGAAACTTAGACGAAATAAATGAAGTAAAAACGATAAAAGTTATCAATAAAGTGTAAATATTGTTACCTGGAGTCGTTGTCTTTGTTTGTACGAAGTTTCAGCACGATTTGAGTACTTTTTATTTGACGCTAGCGCCCAGTCACTGCCGAGCGAGAAAACAGTTGAAATGTAACGCTTTTCCTAGTCACGGATAAATGGCGCTGATTTTTGAACTGTAGTTGATCTTTTCGATCGAGTTGTGCGATCCAAACGCAAGGTTTACCGGAAAGGATTGTCGGAAGGTGATCTTTAGGTACCACTTTGTGTATTCGGCGGCATAAAATGTTAGTGTGTTTGTGTTTTCGCGTGAAATTTGGAGCTGATTCTGAGCAGCTTTGAAGATCGATCGAGCAATTCTGTCCTACCTTGTCTCTTATTATTACACTGTCAGGTTAGATAATGTAAAAGTACTCAAATCGCGCTGAAACTTCGTACAAACAAAGACAACGACTCCAGGTAACAATATTTACACTTTACTGATAACTTTTATCGTTTTTACTTCATTTATTTCGTCTAAGTTTCAAACTCTATTTCTCCCATACAAACTCTCATATTACGCACAGGGCCGCTACCTGTGATATTACGCTTGGGCCACCTGTGGTCTCTCATCATAACAGATAGCACTAAAAAATTAATACTCCACGTTTATGATGAAATTTTTGATCATCATTTAAATCGTCATCATCATTCATTTATTAGCCTCTGTTACAACAAATCTTACAGGATACAGCAGGTTGTTAGGCGAGGAGACCTCAAGAAACCACCAGGCTTATAAGAGAGGCCACCTCGACATCACAATATCATAAGAAATAAGGGCTCGGCTAAACCAATTCTGATCAGTAACTATTTTAATAAAAACTCTAGCACTTTGTTCTTAAAGATAGAAAAGCTTGATAAGTTTGTAACAGATGCAGAAAGACAGTTCCAGATTCTAGGTCCTTGGTAAAGAACTGTGAATTTCTTGATCTTCGTACTCGATAATTGACCACTCCAGAAAATACCATAACATACCATAATGCTCTTTGCTTGTCACCCCAAAATTTTGCATAAGCATTGTCTTCAGTTTCTCTTTGGAGTGAAAATGGCCCCAAGAGAAACTGAAAACAATGCTTATGCAAAATTTTGCGGTGGCAAACAAAGAGCATTATGGTATGTTATCATGGTATTTTCTGGAGTGGTCAATTACTGGCTGTTCTGATGTCATATCTACGTTGCCTAGTCCCTAGGCCTCATTACTATGCGCGGCCGATGTGTTTCGGGTCACGTGGTCCGAAATGCATTGACCGAGAGGGCCTGGAAAGACGCCGTATAGGGACTAGGCAAATATCTACAGACTTGACTCTTTGTCATAAACAGATTGCGGAAGAGTGAAGGCAGCAGATCATTGTGCTAGCGAAACATAAATTTAGCAGTATCGAGCATAATGACTTGGAAAATATCTAGAATTTCCAATTTGGAAAATAGAGGAGCAGTATGTGCTCGATATTCTGAATTTCTAATAGCCGACGCAGCCCGCTTTTGTAAATAGTAAATTCCGTTTAAATTAGATACATAAGCAGACGACCACATGGAGTTACAATAAGTAATATAAGGATAAATTAATGTGTAATAGTACAGCATGAGTTTGATCTTACAAGATAAGTAGAAACGCATCCTGGATAAAATACCATGAATTGGTTTAGCGATTTTGCTTGCAGACAAAATTTATGTGATATTTCCAAGTAAGATGTTCACCTAGGTACACCCCAAGAAATTAATTAGTTACATTGCTTTGAATTACAGGTTGGTCTGAGAAAATGTGGAGTCGAAAGGAGTCCATTGGGTTCTTTACAATGTTTAAAGTATAATAGAGTGGATTTTTGTCTCAATTCTAAATCGACTCCTCGTTCCATCATGGAAATGAATTATTAAAAAATACTACATATCAGCAGACAAGCAGCTACTCATGACGAGAGAAAGGTCACACGGTCAAATCTTACAGAAAAACCCCAGGATAATTCAATCACAAAATCATTCTGTCACTCCAAATGAAAGATGAGAAATAACATTACGCTAAGACCTACTTTACCTTAGTTTATATTTTATCCGTAAAGGTAAGCAGCTAAGAACATTTCTCTAAAACTTTAGGTAAAATTCATGTTTTCATCTCACAGGCTGTAAAAAATCACCCCATAATAGGCACAATAAGGCACACTGGGAAGATGGTAATATCCTCCTTTCAAATAGACAGTCAGCCAGTAACTTAGTTGCTCAGTCAGTCAGTCAAAATGGTTAGCAAAGCAAATTAATCAGTTGATCAGTCAGTCAATTAGTCAGTTGGTCAGTAAGTAAGTCAGACAGTCACTTAGCTTGTTCCTCAGTTAGTCGCTTAGTTGATTTGTCAGTCTGTCAGTCACGTAGCCAGTCAGTTATTCAGTACATTGTTTGGTCAGTCACCAAGTCCCTTACTCAGTTGCTCTATCTGTCAGTCAAGCAGTAATTCAGTTGCTCAGTTAGTCAGTCAGTCACTTATTCAGATCAGCATCAAGATCATTATTAATTACCCTTAAAGGTAAAATTTCTTTTTTAAAAAATTTGTTTCTTTAATTTGTAAACCAGTCTGACTCTTTTTCATTAAGGAGGGTTATAAGGGATAACAAGGAATTACAGGGGGTTAAAAGGAGTTATGAAAGGTTCCAGGGGGTCACAAAGGAATACTAGAGGTTACAAGGGGGGTAACAGCTGGTTAAAGGGGCTACTAGTGGTTACAGGGTAACTACTGGGAATTACAGGTTGGTTTTATATAATTTTGAATTATTCTCTTTACTTTGCATTTTATTTACAAAACATGTCATTTTTTAATTTTTCTGCTTTATTATCTCCCAACTGTGGTACACTAGATGGTGAAATAACTGTCAAATGAAAGAATTTAAGGTACATTGTATAGCTTAAGAAAACTTTTAACCAAACAGTTCTGTTTTACAGTTCTGTTCTGTCGGATTAAACTACCAAACATACAGCACTTACAGTACTGAAGATAACAGAGGCTCTTGGCTCATTAAGATCCTTGTCCAGTGTTCCTGTGGAATCTGATCTGGAAGCAAAAGTTTACAATATTCAATGAAGCTCATCAGTTATTTTCAAAACATAACGTATGCTTGCCCTATATAAGTCCTATTGAGCCGCTATGAACAAATTCTTTATTTATGCACGCCCATGCATAAATAAGATTTTTTTTATGATGGCATGTTCAGCTGTGTTTTTGTCTCTTTTCCTAAGACAGTACCCAAAAATCGACAGCAATGATGAACAACTTTCTAAATTTTTTTGGAATTTAGCTTTGTTCTAGCCACTCAAAAGCAGTGAAGATGTTTTGCCAATAATAGAGCCTGAATGATTTGTTGAAAAGTCTCAGAAGTCTTCTGTAAAGAATGACATTTCAGTGCAAAAAGACCACAAATTGGTCTGTGATGGATAATATCCAATTTCTTTAGTGTCCTCCGTTTTTAACATTTGCTTATCCTTTACAAAACAAGTTAAGCCCAACAGCGAAAAGTTATGCACTTTTGTCATCGCTGAACAATTCGACTGAAGCAGGAAAATTTCTCTTGCAATATTAAGACAAATTACACAAGACATAAATTTACTGACAAAAACAACTGCTCCCACGTCTTCTCAAGAGGCCATAATAACCAGCCATTGTTTGAAAATGAATATAAGTTTAAAGTAGGATGACAGTTGTCTTCGCTAAAAAACAGGTGTTCTTGATTTCGCTGAGCAAAACATAAACATCTTTCCAGCAAATCTAAACCATTCTCCACAACTTCTTAATCACACGCAAGTATTTTAACTTTACGTGAACTTTATTAAGACTATTTTACCTTTGTTTTTGCTCAGTTTCTATTGATCGTTAATGAATAAAATAAAAAAAATAAGCAAATTTTCTATCTCAGTTTTACAGAAAGAATTTCCATTCAAACTAGACGATTGTGGCATGTTTGTAATCAGCCAATAGAAGCATTTATTATCATGTTGTGCATTACAAGAATTTTGCGGCTAATCAAAAAGCAAGCATTTTTGTCAGCTATTTTATAAAAGAATTTGTCCATGGTTTTAGCTGTGCATATATCAAGTTATGGATGCACTTAGGAAGTTTGAAGAGCATGCAAGAAGCTAGAGGTGCTCTCAGCTGCACCTCGAGCTACTCTTACGCATCTTTCGTACTCTCCAAACTTCCTGCGTGCACCATAACTCGATATACGCACGCTAAGCATGAACAAATTCTTAAATTTCCCATGACATTCAAACCTTACTTTACAGATGCCGACTTAGTTTGGAAAGCTCATTATTATGGAGAGGAAAGAAATCCCTTACACTTTCTCTAAATTCAACCTGTTAATATGAACACTTTCTATGGCCCCCTTAGTGCCCATATTAAAAAGGTTTGACTGTGTCACATTTTCATGAATACCAGTGAGCAACCATTGTTGGAATAATTTAGCACATAATTATGATTATAATAAACACCCACCCTTTGACTGTACTAGCAAATGGCACTCCTGACTTGATAACAGTCCCCTCTCCTCCTTACACAGTCAGTCAGTCAGTCAGTTGAACAGTCAGTCAGTTAGTCAGTCTGTCAGTCAAGATCAGTCAGCTAGTCAGCGGCTTTTTCAGCTCAGTCAGCCAGTGGGTTAATTGCTTTAAGTTAGTTATACACTTGGTAAGGTGTTCAATCAGTCAGTTATTCTGTCAGTTATTCAGTCAGTCATTCTGTCAGCCAGTCAGTAGTAATCAGTTAAACAGTCAGCCAGTAACTCAGTTACTCAGTCATTCAGTTAGCTAGACAGTAATCCAATAACTTATTTCAGTCAGGCAGTCAGTTAGACAGTAAGCCAGTTACTGAGTTGTTCAGTTATTTAGTCAACTGATATTGGCTAGTAAGTAAATTAGTCAGTTTCTCAGTCAGTCAGTTGTTCAGGTTGTAAGTCAGACAGTCAATTAGCTAGTTTCTCAGTTAGTAAGGCAGCTGCTCAGCTAGTCCTGAGTAGGTCAAGTCAGCAGGTCAGTTACTCAGTTAAGGTAATTCCCTTGAAATTGTTCTACTATCAAACTTTTTTTGAAACTTGGCATAATCAACATTCATGATATGAACATTAAAAAGATGCAATAAAACAAGGGGGTCACTGTGCTTGTTTATGCATCAGCAGGCTTTTAAACTGGGGCATTTTTACTGGTTGCACGTTAAAAATTCGAATCTCCTTCTTACAGAGTTAAGTCTTTGTTACTTGAAACACACAAAATTTTATCTTCACACATAAAGCTTCTTTTATTCAAATAAACAGTATTGCTTAGTTAATTCATTTTTGATTGCCTGGTTGTCGGGATATTGCCCTTTTTTGGACAGTTCCATCGTTAGCTCCAAGTCCTCGTCTTGACCCAAATACACCAAATACAAACTGTTTTGCCAAAAAATTAAAGTTCTACAATCAAACTTTTTTTCTTCTTCAAAATTATGTTCTTATATTTTCTTGTTTTTCGATAGCAAACCAGGAGGCTTTCAGCCGTCGGATCTGCAGCATTATTATTGCGAATAAAAGCTAAATAGCTCTGCAAAAGCAGCCCTTGTTTTGTTCATTTCGAGCTAGTTGGAAGAACTGCCGCCATCTTGGATGCACAGTAGAGGGTGCGTAGTACAAAACAAGGGAATTACCTTAACTATTCAGTAGGTAGATAAATCAGTCAGTTATTCAACAAGTCAATCAATGAGTCAGTCAGTCAATCAGCAAGTCCATCAGTACGCTAGTCAAATTGACAGGCACTCAATTGGCAAGAAAGCCATCCAGTCAGTCAGCAAAGCAAGTCAGCTAGTCAGTCAATCAGTCTTCCATTTTGTCAGTCAACTGTAAGGCAGTCATTAAGTAAGTAAATTAGTAAGTCAGTCAAATGGTCCATCAGTCAACAACAAGTCAGCCATTTCGTCAGTCAATGAGTCAGTCAGTCACCAAATAAGTCAGTGAGCCCATCAGTCAGTTAATTAGTCAGTTAATCCATCAGTTAACCAGTAATATAATCTGCAGTAAGTTGGTTAGCAAGACAGATAGACGGTCCATCAATCGGTCAGGTAGTCAGTCATGTAATCAGCAACACAGTCATTCAATTAGTCAGCTAGTCACTCATTTAGTCAGTTGGTCAATCAGCTAAGGACCACTCATTCAAGGAAAAGGTCAATCAGTCAATAAATCAGTCCACTCAAATCACATCATACAGATTGCCGAACTATAATAATTGACTAAAAGAAGAACTTGGGATTTTTGTACCAACAGTTTAGCACAGCTTGTTCAAAGCAGATCACAAAGTGGCATATAAATTAGCATTAATTTGTCAGAAAAAACTCTAATAATTATTATTTTAAGATTTGATTTTAACTGAGTGTGTGCATGTGATTATTTGTAACACTTAAGCTAGAAAGAAAAAACCCAAGGTACTTAATAATTAATGTCAACAATACAAAAATAACTTCTAAATGAATTTGAAAAAAAAGTCCCCATTTACAAATGTGCTAC
The DNA here is from genome assembly GCA_038088405.1 of Porites divaricata. NCBI lineage: Eukaryota > Metazoa > Cnidaria > Anthozoa > Scleractinia > Poritidae > Porites > Porites divaricata. The sequence goes on from JBBMOI010000009.1 coordinate 6,718,217, forward strand.
TTGTTGGAAAGAACCATACACTTTGGCCTCAAACTGTTCTAGAGTTTTTAGCTACCCTTACTGAAAAGATCAAAACAAACATTCATTTGATTTCAGTAAATGCATTTAAAAAACTGTTTTATTCTTCCTTTGAGTTTGAAAATTTTGTGGAATCTCTGCCTTCTCAGTAGCAAACAAGAAACAGCTGCCAATAATTATTGTTATTTAACCATGTGGCACAACTTGTTCAAAGTAGATTGCGTCTGCTACTCCAGGACAAACTGCTATTTGTGAGAAAAACTTCATTTAAAGACTTGATTTTAACAGCATATTAACATTTGTGACCTTCCTATTATGATCTCAGGGACAAAGGTGATGACACACTCACAACACGCTAACACAACATGCTTAGTGAGTCCAAAGACACACTTTATGTGCATAACTCATTACTGAAACAATCAAGGACACACAATGTTTTGTTTCGGTGTAGTTAGCATGCTAAACCTTTTGTTTTAGTATAGTGTGATTGATGATACGCTTAGTGTGCAAGTTGACACAGATTAAGACCCTAAAGTAAAACAAAACCTATCTTAAAAAATTGAAATTCACCTCTGTGACTTCCGCTGTAGTGCAGATGAAGTTTCTTGAATGAATTTAAAAGTCTTACAAAAACCTTTGGTATTAAAAACATGACTGTTTCCTCATATGTTTAGCCGATTTTAGAAAAGTTAGATTGCTGTTGTATGTATTTAGAAAAAACTTTCGATGTGTGTAAAAGCAAGAGGTTTCAAATTACGCATGACATGCAAAGTTTACTTACATCGGTCTGCAACAAGCGTTTTCTGTGTTGCTACAAATGGTACACTTGGAAATTTCTCATATCATTTATTCTGTGCTATCTTTATCTTTTTTTGTAGTACGTTTAGCAGTAAGTTTTTAAATAATCGCAAAAACATTACAGTTTTTGAACAAGATTCATGGCAGCTGTTCAAGATCATAATTATTTCGAACTTGTTAGGCAATTCGTTCAACCTCAAACTTGAAGGTGGTCTAAAAGAAAGAAATACATTTGTGATATTTGGGGGAAAAAAAAGGCTCCACATAAACCAAAAATTCAAAGAGTCTGATTTAATTAATTCTTTGACTTGTTTGTAGAAAATGTTTCAGCTCTGTTTTTCTGATTGTGAAGCTGACCATTCTTTTCCGATAAGAGCTTCGGCTTTCACATCAAATGATTGTATCACAATAACTTTTACTTCTCATCCGGTAAGTTTACATGTGATATAGCACACTAAGTTGCATGCTTGAGTATGGTGTCTTCTCACACACTAGCTTTAATTTGCCATCGAAGGTTAACAGTTTTCTGTGTTAGCCTGCTCACGCTTCATTGTTCTATGATGTACACTTTATTGTTTTAAATGTGTTCTGTGAGACAAAAGCATAGGCTCATTAAAGTGTGCTCTAGCATGCTTTGTAAGCATGATAAAGTCAATTTCTTTTGTTTTTTAGTGGAAGCATGTTGTGAGTGTGTTATTACCTTTGTCCCTGAAATCATACGGAGGGTCACATTTGTCGATAGTTTTCTGAAATAGTGTGACTTTGTTTTGCTTTTGTTCTGTTTTTTTTATTAATTTGCCATTGCATTACTTGGAGCTGTCACGTTAACCATTTTTTGATCGGATTAGAGATAAATCGCTTTTACGCTTAATATAGGTTACATGTTATTATAGTAAACGGAATGATGTATCGAGTCAATCAACGTCGTCGGTTCTTATCACGAACAGAAATGATGAACAGATGCTACTGATGTATTTTAGGTTTGCATGCTTACACGATATATTCAGATGTAATTATGCAGCTTTTGTATGGAACGGGTCCTTTTTGGAAATACGGTAGATCACTTTCGAAGGAGTTGGATTTCTTACTCATTCTCAACAACATTAATCCTGAATATTTATCTACAATATTATTGACGTTTTCCTGACTTCACAGGGGGAACAGATAGCTTTACCTCCCCATCCCCTCCATGCAATGTTGTACCACTGTTCGAGCTACCTATACAAAACAACAAACACCCCAACTTTGAATGGAGGGGATAGGGGAGGGGTGTGGATTCTTATGTTCTCTGAAGACATTAGTTACCCTGTTTATGTCTCAACAATTTTGTCGCCGATTGTAGTTAAAAAACAGACTTGATGCCATCAGTCAAGAATTAATTCCATACTCTTTCGCCTCAAACTGTCCTAGAAATTTTAGCTGCCTTTCGTGAAAAGATTAAAAGAAACATTCATTTAACTATAGATAAATACATAAAAAATTGAGCAATTAACAAAAATGTTTTTTATTCTTCCTTTGAGTCTGGAAATTTTGTTGAATCACTGTCTTAATTCACAGTGGTAAACAAGAAACAGCCTGCCACATACTGACACAAATAAAGAAGTCAAGTCACTCAAAATATTCTTTTTTCTGTCACCAGTGTACCTTTCATTTTACAGATACATCAAATTTGAAAATGTTTTGAGTTTTGTGTTAAATTAGGCCAGGTACGTCCCAAAAAATCTGATGAAGCCATGCCTCAATCTTACTTTGAAGAACCTGCACTAGCAGTTTAGTTTATCTGGTTCACTCAGGAGCTTGAATACATAGTAATACATACACCACTTACAATGTCGAAGATAATTAGCTCAAAATCCTGGCTGTTGAAGTCTTGACCCATCTTCTGGACACATCTGACATGAAAAAAAAAATTAAATCATCATCTTCATCAACAGTCAGCAATCTTGCTTCTTCAGGGAACAACTCTAGATGTCTGTTTTACCTTGGTGTCCATACCCCTATACCCTTTAATCAGGGGCATCTTGATTTTAACGTCCAATTTATCATTACCATTTTTGAATTAACCTTTCTACAATAAAAAATGAATAATTTTCATATTTGCCCTACATTAGTGTTATGTCCTAAATTCAATTCCAATAATTTAATTTCTTGAAGGACTTTTTTCCATTCCAGTTATCCCCTCAAAATTAATGTAAACCCCCTAGTCCCCAGCCTCCCCCCCCCCCCCCCCAAAAAAAAATAAAACAAAACTGAATGCAAAGCTGGCACTACGGCAAAGGGCTGATTTATTATAGGCCAATATTTCAGCTGTCAAAATCAGCCTTCCTCAGGGCCAGAGCTTACCGAGAGAAAATATCTTTCAACAGCTCCTAAAATTTGAATTTAAAATCCACATAAGTGGTTAATAATTAATTACAATTATTAATAGTAAATAGAATAACATACAGGTAAATAATTATACAATAAATATAGAGATAGAAACAGTTGAATGTTCATTCCTTCGGTTCAGACCATCTGATGACAGGGTTTTGCCTCTATCTATGAGGTACATTATACACTTCTCTTGCCTTATGGCATAACATGCTGAGTGTGGGTTGTAATTCCTCAGAGAGAAGAAGAAGCTAAATGAAGGAGATCCCCCTCTAGTTCTTATGAGGCCTGACTACTAAGCATACAAATAAACAATTTTCTACATGGTCCTTAGCTACATTGCACTTTTAATTAATAATAAGCAGGGCTGTCAACTCTCCACGTCTTCAAATATTGAGAATTGATGGGGAAGGGATGATAAATGACATCATAATGCATGGCACATGATGTCATGTGAAAAAAAAGCGCAAAAAAATTGTTGCTGGAATTGTAACATTTGACCTAATTGGCAAATCCTTGTTCAGCCAATATTAAAACATCAGCAAAGCAAATGGGTCATCCTAGTCATCCCAGTCACCATAGTCACCCTAGTCATTCCAGTCACCATAGTCACCCCAGTTACCCTAGTCATTCCAGTCATCCCACTTGTCCCTGTAATCCCAATCACCCTGGTCATCCCAGTCATCCTAGTTGCCCCAGTCATCCCAGTCACCCTAGTCATCCCAGTCATCCCAGTTATCCTTATCATCCCAGTCACCTTAGTCAACCCAGTCATCCTTGTCACCCTAGTCATCCCAGTCACCCTAGTCGGGCAGATGCTGTACACGTGAAGACTAAACTGTCAAGGGTACTGATTCAAACAAAAGCAATCTTATAAATTACCCATGAGTGATTTCCTAAAACTATACCCAGCAACTGTATAAGCAAATGCATGTTGTTCATCACATTTGCTTGACTTGCTTACTGCTGATCCTTATCTCATTAATTTTGAATAGGACTCAACTACTACATGACTAGTTGACTGCTTGTTTTCACACAACAATTTTGATTGTTCTGTCATTTACACATGGGGCACTGATAAAAGCAAAGCTGTGATTGGAGGAGTCACCATAATTATATAGTGCAAAAATGGTACCAACTCCTTCAAGAAAATGGGAGCGACAATTTTGATTGTTCTGCCATTTATGCATGGGGCACCAATAAAAGCAAAGCTGTGATTGGAGGAGTCACCATAATTATATACTGCAAAAATGGTGCGAACACCTTCAAGAAAATGGGAGCAGAATTCCAATCGGCTAACTGTGGGAAAGGAATGTGCTTCAATTTTCAGCAGTCATTTGTGGGGAGGAGCATCGCGTGACAACACTAAAATGGCTGTGTAGCAGACTAGATGTTTGTCAGCATTTTAATACTCTTTAGCTCTGCTGCTCAAGCTGTAAATAGCTTCCTCAGAACCTGAAGCTCAGTGGCCTAAGTAATCATAAATAAAGTTTGACCCTTTAGCCTCCCTTTTGCTCTGTGGTTAAAGCATGACAAGATTCATACGACTTTGAATTCACCATAGGGAGGAAGTTTCGATTTCAGGAGTCACTGTAAAAACCTAATTAGGATTCAATGAATAGCCATCATGACTTGTATACTTTGCATCGCCGATCAAAGACGAGACGAAAGACAGATGCTATGTGTATCACAATGCGATCTTGCGTGACCTTTCAAAGCTGGCATGAAAATGACGTGTTCGTCGGGAAAAGCATCTTCAGTCTTTGGACCCTCGCTTGCCAAACAAACATAATTTCGTACGCAGTATCTATCAAACCAGTGACCAAATGGTTTACTGACAAGTAGAATTCATGGCAAGTCAAAATTTTAAACTTTTTATGGAGAGATGATGTTTTGGAAGCAGCAGGCCGATTATTTACGACTTGGTTGACAGTACAGATAGTAGTGGCGCTAGAGTTAACCCATCCAGATTTGGTTTTTCAAAGAGGAAAGACCATTGTTGTTGTCGTTTCAACCATAGCCTGAGCCTTTAGTACGCCGATGGAATGCAGACGATCAAAGCAATCAAAGAAGGACTACCAGTAAATTCCTTCCAACTAATAGAAAATATGGTGGGAAGTGGTCAGAAAAGTAAGAAAAAGCATTTCATTGTGCGGGAAAGACCTGGAAAAGGTACTTTGTCATGGATTACTGAATTGGGGAAATTAAAATGAGGGATTCGTTCAACAAGCAATATCGTATAATTTCCTGACGGTGGCATTCACTTCGTTGTTGATTATGTAAGCTTTTAAAAATATTAATTTCTATTGAGGGTCGCTGACTGGATTCAGCTGTACGGTGATGCTCCTCCAACCCTTCTCAACTTTCTAAACATCGGCTGAAGCGGGTAAGTCTATTTTGGGTTTCTTTGTATTATCTTCAAATGGATGCCTATTATCATTTTAGAACAAAAACGTGTTAAGTCAACACTGATCACTCGATCATTAATTTTATAAATTCTCAATAACTGCTAATTGCATGAAAGTGTAATGTCCATGGAGAATGTTGATGGAGATCACTGTTTCTTCCCAAACCTGATCACAAACAGTTCAGTTCAGCGAGAGTTCAGTTTTTAAGAGTGGATGACCGTAGTGGATATTTTCAAGTTAATCAAATCCCTCCTAAGAAAACAGGAAATTTTAATTTGCCAAAGCCAGTGGCTATCAACTGTCTTTAAAAGTGGGTAAAATTTCATAAACCAGAAAATTCATTTACACTGACTGTGAAGTTAATTGTTTTAAGGGTATGAGGAGTGTAACCAGATGAATCAGAGATTTTTAGTAAACAAAGTATTATATTGCACTTTTGAGCTTTGGTCAAAGTCGGGTGATTGTGAGTTTTGGGTTTGTTGTTTCGACTACCTAATGTTTGTGTTTTTGGAGTGACTCAAATCTCAATTTAAAAGGCCTGTATTTGTTGCTATTGTTGTAGTTGGTTTTGTTTTTTGTAAACTTTAATGATGAGAATTTTGTGCTGGTTGGATGTGGAATTGAAATCAAGTTTTCTCTTATGCTATTATTTAAAGGTACCTGAAGTTATTCATAACTTGTGATCAATAATAGATGGTATAATGGTTAAGAACTTGCTTGAATGCATTTTAGTGTCGTTAAGAGCAGATGGTGATCATGACCAGCCTTTGATTTTACAAACTAGAAAGGAAACATTGATGATTGTGCATGTCCAGCATTAAGTAAAACAGTTTGGCCTTCACAATGCAACAGAACAGCTTAGCCTTTTAAGACTGAGGCTCTGTGTGAGAATTTTATTAATAATCTCCAGGTGTCTCAGAGGGAACTAAAAATGCGCTTTCAGATGTCGTTTGAACCTCCAGTAGCACTAAGTAAAACAGTTTTGCCTTCCTGATGCTATAGAGCAGCTTAGCCTTTTCAGGCTGTGGCTCTGTGAGAATTTTATTCTCCAGGTGTTTTAGAGGGAAATAAAAATGAGCTTTCAGATATTATTTGAGCCTCAGTTTAGCCTTAAGTAAAACAGTTTGGCCTTCCTGATGCAACAGAGCAGCTTAGCGAATTAGGCTGTGGCTCTGTGAGAATTTTATTCTCTAGGTGTTTTAGAGGGAACTAAAAATGTGCTTTGAGATATTATTTGAGCCCTTGTTTAGCATTAAGTAAAACAGTTTGGCCTTCCCGATGCAATAGAGCAGCTTAGCCTTTTTAGGCTGTGGCTCTGTGAGAATTTATTCTCCGGGTGCTTCAGAGGGAAACAAAAATGAGCTTTATGTTTGAGACATTGTTTAAGCATTTAGTTCCCAGCATTGTATCGAGTTGATTGCTTAAGTGCTCTTTCAAAATAATATTGCAAGTACACTGTACTTTGCTTACGTTTGAATTTAACCCCATTCAGATCCAGGGAGGCCTTTAAAACAGCACGTCAATTTTAAAAGGTTTCCACTTGGCGGTTAGTGTTTTTTCTGGCCTTGAATGAAGACTCCATAAAGGTTGTGTTTACAAAAAATTGTAGAGACCTTTTTCCTGTAAGCAAGAATTGAAATATATGAAATGAATCTTAAATTGTTTTTAATTGCACTGTGAAGGTATGAAAGTGAACATGATCATTGCAGTAAAATGCACAGCCCGGCTATTCGGTTGAAAAATAATCTGAAAAATTTTGCAATGTTATCGCACAAAAGTTAGAAGTAATATCTCCAGTCTTGATTGTTGGGGGAAATACTCCGCGGCTTTGAATTAATAACTTCCACAATCGTTTTAATTCCGGTAGTACAGTAACCTTTTCATTACATAAAACATGATTTTACATTGCTTTTATTTTTTTATCCTGCTATCAATATTGCCACTAAAAAGCAACTAAAACACACACGAGACAATACAGTCTCCATGAACTCTCACTTTAACTTGCGAAAGAAACAAAAAGAAAATAGCCTGGCATTATACTTTCAAACCATTACAGGCTAACTTAGGCCGCGGTTAAGAAATATTGGACCTCCAGGTCTCTCTCTCAGCAGGTCAACTTAGTGCTTTTCCAGTCTGCGCTAAATGCTTTATTCACGATAAATGGTGTTTAGATTAAAGCATTGGGCAAACTGAAAATGGCCTACAGGATTTTGTAATACACGGGCTAAATAACCGGCCTTTAGTGTCTAATAAATACAAGTAAACAAAATAATATAATGGAAACTTTTCCAGCATGTTGAAGTGCATAAAATCACTCTTCTCGAAGTACAATAAAAGTTAAGAGAAGCCACAAAAGCAAATGCATTCCGGTTCAGCAGAAAGACTTGTAATGCAGCTAATTTGTAATTGAGTTATTTGTTGAACTGAAATCTTGTTGACGTACAGGAATCCATTTGATATGAAAATTTGTCACCTCCAAGCAAATGTACCCTGCTAGCAGAGGCTTTTCCCTTGTGTTTCTCAGCGTTGTACTGCCATTCTCTTCGCGGTTTTGGTTGCTCGCGTTTTGTTTTGGTTGTGAACCAGCCGAGGAAAAGACCTCTGCCGACAGCCGCTTGCGATTCCTGTTGAACATGCGCGAGATGAAAATGCGGTTACCATGGAATTTCTGTCACGTGTCGGTAATACGATGCCGCCACTGGAGTTTGCTCACGTATTCATGAGTCAAATTTCCCACGGGAATGACTCGCACTCGCCACGTTGATATAGCGGGCTCACTTTTGCACAGCAAACTAGTACATAAAAGATGAGCGAGTTGATAAAACCGGTTCCACAACCGGTTTAGTCATGTGATTACCTCCTAAATCTTGGAGGTATCTACAGCGCATGTTCAACAGGAATCGCAAGCGGCTGTCGGCAGAGGTCTTTTCCTCGGCTGGTTCACAACCAAAACAAAACGCGAGCAACCAAAACCGCGAAGAGAATGGCAGTACAACGCTGAGAAACACAAGGGAAAAGCCTCTGCTAGCAGGGTAAGCAAATGAGCCCTAAAAGTTGATTACTTCTTCAGAGCTCCCCTGCTGATGTTCAACTATTGAATAGGCAAGCATCAGCAGGGGTCTGTGATTTCAGATCTCTATGAATCTCGTCATGGTCTTCGAGGGTTGAAATTCCGTAGAAGCTTGAATTTTTTCAGGCTTTCTTTTCGCAACTGCAAAACTTGTGTCGACGATCTACTTTCATATAATTCTTCACCCGGAAGTTCTCATATATGATTTTCATATATTCATAATGAATATTATTGTTGGATGACTTGTTGGATATCATGAATGTATGCACCTATGTAAACTCAAAACTGAATATGATACTTATCAGCCCCACAACCACTCCCATTTATCTCCTTTTTCCTAGACTGAAAATCTAAAGCCGGGACAAAATTAATACCCCCTACCGCAATGAGTGAGCAGCAAACTTTAGGCAAAAACATACTACTATGCATTTTAAGCAATCATGAAAAAGATATACCGTGTTTTAGTTGAATCACCGGCGCTAAAAAATCATATAAATAATCACTACAAACCTTGAAACTCGAGGAAAATGAAAAAAAACACAACCATGCCTGCCGGCCGCCATCTTTGAATTTTGTTTAGTCCCAAGCGCTGTCCCAAGCACTGTCTTCTCGTTCAAAACAAACGCGGGGAGAGTGGGGACAAATGATTCCCTCGCGCGCGAGAGCGCCCAAAACGCTTGCTACGCTAGCTAAGAAAATGGTGATAAAGCTCGGCTTTTTATCTTTTGCGCTGATAAAGAGGCGTTATGAGAAAGAAATGCCACAGAAGTATGAGTAACTGTGAATATAATGAAATTAAATATGTGACTGCGCATACGAGACAGCACAGAGTGGACGTGGGTGTGTCGCTCGCAATGTGGTGAAACTCAGATTGGGTTTGAAAGAAACTAAAAAATCATTAAGCCTGACTGGTATTCGAAGCCAAACGTTTGCGATGAATGGAATTGACGCTCTATCCAATTGAGCTAATAAAGACAATTAGAGCAAGCCCCCAAAAGTCCACAAACAATTTGGAATTGTACATGAACTGTTGGTATTTACTGCCGAGGACGTTTTTATGAGTTACAATGGTCAGGGGAAACGGGTCGTTTCTATTCAACATCAGCCCGATTTAAATCACTTCGATATGAACTTAAGCAGTTAGGACACAATAATTTCGATAACTTATAGTTGTAAAGTGTAGTTCGCGAGTTAACAAAGAACGCCAGGAGTCTCGTGGAAACACGTACCATTTATGGCGTAAATGAGCTAATATCAAAACTGAGTGCGACCATTGCTTCTTTCTATTCTTATCCTTCTTTTCTCCTCTTCTTTAATTGAAGATACTCTGTCGCCCTTTTTCTCGTTGAGTTTCGCTGGCCTGCCGCCTACTTTCTCTTTTCTCTGTCTTTCTCCCACTCTATATTCCAAATTTGTGGACATGAAAATTAATCTAAGCTTAATACTTTAGACAACTCGCATACAGAAACAACTTACGCTTTCCGTTTTCGTCTTTATTGGCTCTTTAGCTGCCTCTTGGTTTACAAGACGCGGGTGGCTATGCGATTTCTTGCCAAAATAACTTCGAGTTGCATTTGGGTTGCCATAACTGTTGATTGAGTTATTTTACATTGGTTTGCCTGTGGTGCGGACGGACGCTCGCTCTAACTCAAATCCGGAGTGGATAGATTCCACTTTTTTCCAGCGATAACTTGACCAGTTTCTAACAATGGTAGAATTTAAACTTAATTCTTTAACGACCCAGATGAAAGACGCCTACATATTATAATTTCATATCCATTTAACTGTGGTGATAATCTTAGATAGATCGTTTTCCCTCTATTCCAGTTCAATCTCAAAGGCGATATCGATCGCCACTCCCGGGTTCCAATCCTCGCCGTATTTCGAAAAAGTCATGTGAATCCTCTATACTTTTCTTTTTGGTATATAAGTACTTCGTTCTTTCTTTCATTTAGAGTCTAGATGAAGCTTATTTATGTATTTCAGTCCAGTTTTCAACTGGTTCCCTATTAAAGTTGCTTGTTTCCACATTCCCTCTTTAGTGTGACAGTAATGGTAAATCCACGGACATCGTTTTTGCTCTATTTCCAGTCCACCCTTGACGGCGCCGTCGATTATGTCCCAGTCCTCTCCGCCCCATGTTTTCTTGATGAAAAAATCCTTTGATAATCCTCCAAAGTTGTCCCACTCCTGTTTATTCATTGCTAGTATGCCATAGCTCATGAGATACCAGTCTCCTTTGGACAGCGCGCTACTGCCACCACAATTTAAAAACACCATTTAAGGAGCGTAAACCGTCTTTCCTTTGAAAGAGTGCTAAAACCAAACAGAAAAATACTTACATGTATTGGTGAAAACAGAAAATAACTGTCAGCCTAACGCCTTTCATTGGCGCATTTGTCATTTTTGTCCTGCGCGCTATGAAGAGAACGAGCGCACGACAAGGCTGTAGCTGAGACAAACTTGTGAGCAGGCCAGTGCTGCTGCTCTCTTGTTCGAGTTTTGAGTTGGCTTCGCACAGCTGCTATTATCGTGTTAGATTTTTAGGCTATTTCACTGTTTCACTTTTATCCCAAAAACTATTAGAGAACAGTAGGATTTCTCGCAAGGACAAATGAGATCAACGAAGTGTCATTGAGAACTGTTCAACTGGTTGAAGTACATGTATTACTAAATTAATATGGAACAAAGAGTCCCTTTGTAGAAAAGGAAATCTTATAACGTACGTTAAGATGTAGCAAATATCGCAGAGCCGATGAACTAAAATCTAGCGGGTTGCAATGACACTCAGGGATAAGAAGACGATGTTGGACGCTCTGAAGTGATGGGCCCTTGCGAATTCAAATACCTACTTGAGATAACTGAATCTTGGTAAGGCCAGTTCATAATTTTCACTACGGTCAGTGATTCTTGATTGTGTCCTAGTTTTTAATTTTTTTTTTAGTGACCCGAAGTATGCGGTAAGGGGGGCCATGGGATGGGGGGACTGTAACCAGGAAATTCCGTCACCTCAGAGAGCTTATCGACTACAAATAAGTGTTAAAGTGCGCTACACTTTCAGTTCTTTTCCTCCGCGACTCGTGACTGTACTGGATCTTTTGAATAAAGGCTCCTTAGTCCTTAGTTCCAAAGGTGATACTTTGCTGATCTCATCACCCAAATAAGTGGTCTGATAAACAAACGCCCGCGGGATCTACTTCCCTATAAAACCACCGGGGTGCCCATCAGAACTAGCCCCCCCCCCCCCCCCCCCCGCCCTCCGTTGGAAATAATGTCATTCTTTCTTGTGCTCATAATGAGCACAAGAAAGAAAGGGTGTCTCCGTCGTGGGCTCCTTCTTTCTCGCCCATTGCTTCCAAGCTTCGCAGGCTACCCCTAAAGGGAAATTAGAAATTCGTCTTATGGGTGTAGTGAAAAAAATTTTCCCCTTCAAATTTAACAATAACTCCTCACTTACGGCAAAATGTTTGATCAGGGAAGGGGTAGGTGGGAAGCTTACCAGAGTCATATACTGATCTGAGGTACTAAAAAATACATGAAACACGCAGACTTACAATACTTCTCACCTTTTAAGGTCGCGACTGAAGTTAATATATCACGACATCTAATTATGGTGCTGGGGACGGTTATTTTTCTCGGCTCCCTTCTCCCACCCCGCCGCATCAGTGGATTTGATAGATAGCCGCCCGTAATGGTGAGCTCTTGATCTCAACGTTCTTACGAAAACATAGGGGACTGTTCCCTGCTAGCAGAGGTCTCTCCTGTGAACAGTCTACAATCGGCGACAAAATTGGTTGACACGCTTCGCCCTAAAGGGGCTTTCTGACGTTTAACTGACTTCAGAAGAGGTAAATCAAGCTTTTCCGTCTCCATTTCCTCCATGCAATGTTGTGCCACTGTTCGATCTGCCAGTATAGAAAACAACAAACACGCCAACTTTGAATGCAGATTGTCGCCGATTGTAGGTACTGATGAACAAAAGGTTTTTGGTTAATTAATTTAGTTGAACTTTTGGCTTTGCATGCATTAATAGATTCAGGATGTAGGAACCAATAACCGTATTACCTTTAGCCAAAGAAAAGAGCCGACATTTCGATTTCGATGCTAATGCGTGTCAACTTCTTGGCAAAAAACAAAAACAAAGTTTTAACATGGGTAATTTGCCGCTGAGTCTCTGGAAAACGATAGAAGTCTTAAAAATAGTAAGATTTCAAAGCTTAAACTTTTCCAGTAAGCCAAAAGTATATCTGTTCCAAAGAACAAAATTGTAGGAAAAACTGATTCCAACTTAAAAGAAGAAAGAAAAAAGTGAGAAGCCAATAAAAGGAAAAAACTCATGCAAAACAACGGCAAAGAAAGGTACAACAAAGGCGTGCAAAAGTTGTTTTTTTGCTAATTAGAAAAAAAGTGTGCTGCACGTGCAAAGTTTTTTTTGGCTAATTAGACCTAATTTTTTGGCTGTTTTCGTTACTTTCGCCGCTTGCCATTAGACGTTCAGGCATTAGCTAAAGCTTGAAAAGCGCAAAGTTTGTTAAAATGACAAAATTCTCTTTAATTATTTTACTTCTTACTATTCTACCGTACTCTTGTGTACAGTATCTGTAAAATGAAGTTTAAACTGCTCAGTATCGCCTGTATAAAATTCTGTGTTTGAGTTTTTCTTTATGTGACTGAAGATTTTGATAAATAATGTACGCTAAATAGGGGTGGCGAATGGTACCTCGAAAAACGTGGGTCTCGGAAAATTTTGGCAGGATCTCGAAATCTCGGAAGCGTTTTTGATAAGTCTCGAAGTCTCGTTTTTGCATGGTTTGTATTTACTCTTTCTGAGTCTCGAAACTTTTTACCAAAGAGTCTCGGGCTCGAATTTCTAACTAGGATCTCGGCGTCTCGGCAAGTCTCGGATTTTACCATTCGCCACCCCTCTAAATGTAAGCTTATGTACATATAAACTTATGCTGTTTTAGTCATCTTCGTTTAAACCGATTTAACTTCCTTACAGTCGAAGAAATTTGTGCAGAAAGTCTGCCCTATCGGATATAATTTTTTTTTCAAATAAACAAGATTTTGCATCCCCTCCGTAACAAAAAATGTCAACTAAAAAGGTTTCAGTTGACGTGCAGGCTTTCGATTAAGTAAGTACAATCCATTGGAAGGCCAGGAGGTAGGCTTAAAGAAGATTTAACCATCACTGAAAATAACATAAAAATGGCTTCAGGGAATTACCTTGTTTAAGGATTGTAAAACCATCTTCGCATTTTTATTGAACTCACTCACCGACCACTATTTCGGTCAATTTCTGGTTAAGCTCGTTGATTTTCTTAGTGATGAAGAGCTGATTTTCCCTTTGCTGTTTTAAAAAAATGATTCTCAAGCTTGTAAGTAAGTTTTGAGACCTCCAAAACCTCTAAACGTCTAACATTTTCCTTTTTTTCGCAACTCAGCCGCACGTTTCTCATGTTTGTTTGTATGCCTTGTTGGTGAGAGAAGTGACCAGCATTAGCCTTGCTTTCGCGCAAAAAAGCACTCTTCCCGCGGCCCAATACTGATGACCTGTCACAACCCAGATCTGGATAGTGCCTCTGATTGGATGAAGCAAATTTTCAACCATTAATGTTCTACACAGAATTGGGTACTTTGCGTCATCAGTATAGTATTTCTGTGCTCGTTTCTCGGGAGTCATTTCGCAAGGAAACCACCGGGTTGCTTCGCGAAATGTGGGCTGTTTACTCAGGCTGCAATTCACCACTTGCACATCTCCTATAATGCACCTTATTTGCCCCCCAAAATTTTGCATAACTTTGTTTTTCATTTCTCCTAAGTATTACAGCCGCCCCAAGAGAAATGGAAAACAACGCTCAATGAAAAATTTTGGGGGACAAATAAGGTGCATTATGGGAGATGTGCAAGTGAATTAACCGATGACCTCACTGACCTTGCGTACATCATTCGCCATCTGACTTCCAATATCGAGATGTAGATTTATGGCATGGTGACCATAATGGCCTCTGGATTCAAAATTGATTGTATTGCTTCACTAAAAGACTCCAAGCGAGAATATTTTCCAGGTTTTGTGATGTATTTGTAGTTCTGTGACGTACTTCTTCGGAGTGCCTGCTTTAAATCAATATCCTGGCTATCATAGTCGTAAATAATAACGTCTAAATGTTCATCTTTTGTTTCCCGAATGATCTTTCAAAGTGCTGACCCTTTCAACGTTCTTGATAAAATGGTGGACCCAGGACCTATCGACCCAGGTTCTTGGCCGTGAGAATCAGATGGACATCCACTGTCCTGTTCTACTGCAGTCCCATAGGGTAACACAAATGGGCCATGTTTCCTCACTTGACACACCATGTTTTCCAAGGGCTCCTTTAAGGTGAGTAGATAAAATATGTTATCTTTAATTGTAGTTGGGGTGTTATTAAAGAAATATATTTTTCAAGTATTTCAATTTTCTACATGCGATAACATGAATGTTGTAAAAGAGAGCTCTTGATGTAACGTGGGACGTTCTTATGTCTTATAGCTAGCTATTCAGCTTAAAGTGCAGTATACGAAAAGAGTCCATGATATGGAAAAGAAACGATAATATTTCTGCAATAAAGGCAACACCAGGCATCAAACATCAAAGGGAAGAAAAGAGCGGTACTCCTGAAAGGTCCATAACACTGAATGAGAACGGTTGGGTGCTAATTCTACTTTGAGTCGTTTCTGGGCATCATTTCCGTGCTGTTGTTAAGCTTGACTAGATTACTTAATTACTTTACTTATAACTTAAATAACAGAATGACACATACATGTTTGATTAATTATATTAAGAGAAATAATAGCTTTTTCTGGTTTGTCAAGAATGACTTTGTTTACTGTACGTTGAAGCACAATGGTTTAGTGATTAAATGCAAATGAATCTTCAGTTTCGTGTGAAATTTTAAACGCAACAAATCGCTAATTGTATAAACTTTGATTCTATCCTGACAATAAAGTATGAACGTAAGTCAGTGCTTAATCAAGTCCATAATTTGTCGTCATATTTGTCATTTCACAATGCTAAAACTTTCGTGGGAATATTTTTAAAGTAGACTTCCTATGATATGAATAAGGTTACAATAGATAGACAAACGGAAACTGCTGTCTGCAGTTTCCCTATGTTGCAGCCGTTTATTTGTTTTTAGATAAAAAAAGAGAACGAATGTTCAATAAAACGTTTTGATGGCCATTTTATTGGCATTATTTATCGATAGAATTGAAACCCGTGACACCAATTAGTTAAATTATTAGAAGCGTCTTATAGTTTGTGATTATAATCTTGTTATTGTTTGTTAACGTAAATTGGTTAGACTCTTGCTGTGGTCTTCTATTTAATCAAAGAGGCCTACAGCACAAGATAAGGCAGCCGGCTCCACTCTTGATTTAGAGCGGTGCTACTGAAGACGACTAATTCACTTTGTAGACTAAAACCCAAGGGTATTTAGTATTTGGCAAATAAAATTTTGTAACGCTCCCCCAAATAGAGAAAAACTACCAGAGATGTGCCAGTACCACTTGTCGGCCACTCGTGATCCTGTAGCATTTCTGTTGTGTTGTGTTTTTGTAAAATGCCAATGTGCTTACAGTTCTTACAGAAATGAAACGGGAATCCTAATGAACCGAACAAGGTTATTTTAATTTGTTTACTAATAGTAATATTGCCTAACATTACCACATTAACTGCACTGGACCATCACTGAGTTCTTAGCATTTTAAGGACTGCCAAACGGGATCGTGTTCCATTCAATTTGCTACAGGGTAAGCTTTGAAGATCAAAGGTGGCCATTTAAAAGAACAGTTAGGTACCGTAAAATTCCGAAAATAAGCCCCTACATGTATAAGCCCATCCAAATATAAGCCCCCCAAACTCGTAACGCAAAAAAAAACGTCCGTGAAATTGCCCGTCCAAATATAAGCCCCCCCCCCCCCCCCGGGGATTGTACTTGAAAATTGCGCTCAAATACAAAATATAACAGAGCAAAAACAGTAAATTTCCTTCCAACTTTAGGGCTAGCCGAATCGATTTTGAAACGCAAATTTCTCTCCATAGATAAGCCCCTCCGAATATAAGCCCCTCAAAAAGGGCCTTTGAAAAATATAAACTCCGTGGCTTATTTTCGGAATTTTACGGTATACCCATAGTTTTTTAGGGCCATTTTTATCGGTGCTCCGGTGTTTTTACGGTTAAGAGCAGAGTTTTATTTACTTTTCGTTGGAATTGATGTCAAAGCACTTATGAACTGTAATTCTGATACTGGCAAAACGAGTGAGCAACCAAGTGAAATTCTATTCCCAAAAACTAATCTGGCTCACTCTGTTCCCAAGTCGATCATATCAAGAGAGAATTTAAGGCAATACTTAAAAAAGGAGTTTGTTTCATAGCAAGTTTCCGAGGTGTTTCAGATGGCTTTAGTTACTCGAATATACAAATAGAATGTAAAAGGGAATCGCACTGCTAGGTAAGGTAAGGTAACGCCTTTATTTAGAGAGGGTAGACACGTAACAATTATAAAAAAAAAACTGATAAACTTGTGGCCCTCTACACTGCTGAGACACATCGGACCCTGGCATCCGGAGTTACAAAATACTGGGACGATTTTCTTCCCTTATGTAAATAAAGAGAGAAATATTTGTTTATAAAGCAACGTTTGTCTTGGCAGCAAGAATGGCTTTGACGCCATTTAAAAAATTGAGTATCCCGGAAGAAACCCATTTTCTTATAGCTAAGAAGGAAAATACTTTTTTCTCGTTCTGGTTAATATATCATATTTACTCGAATAACCGTTATTTACTTGTCAAAAAATTGATAATCTCCTCCCTAGCAAAAGCACAGACGCGGCGCTTATTCGGGCTCGGTGGATAACACCCTCCTCGATCTGCTTAATTCTTTATATCCTACGAAAGCCGAATTTTAATTGCTTTATTTCTCATTCAAAATAATTCCTAGTTTAAAAACATGGCTGAAACATGCTTACCTGCATCGATGTTAAATTCGTCTTCGATAAGGTACGTTTAGGTTTATCCAGCCCCGCAAATATTCTTCAAATAGCAGATGTCGCCCTCCGAATTTTCTTCTTGCTGTTTTTGCCATGTTTTTAGCTATTATTTCGCCTATAGTTCCAGTTGTAGTTCTTACTCTTGAAACGAGTGAAATGTCCGCCATTTTTTTTTCACAACCAAAACAACTCAACCTCGTCCCCAGGTCTTCTCGGTAACGGTGCCTTAACCTGTTGCGGGCTGCATTTTTGACGTCATTTCCTCGTTAAACACAAAAGTCTTCCAAATTTGGGTTTGATTCAAATTGCTACGTAGAAGCTTCTGGACGTAAAAGGCCTACCGTTGAATTCGACTGAACCTTGGTTACCATGACACACGTGGAAAAGTTATTGAACCAAAGACAAGCACTGTTTAATGAGCTGTTGTATTCGAATCCATCAAAAATTCATTCTTCAGTGGCGAATGCGGAAATTGGTGAAAAGACTTTCCAATTCTTACAAGAAATCACAGGAGCCATTCACCTCATGGTACGCTCTCTTTCTCAAGTTCAGAGAAACGTTTCAGGTCAAAAATAAGATAGATTAATTTCGAAACATTCTTTAATGCAATCCCGAGCTTTGAAGCGAGAAGACGTTTTCTCCATTCATTTACTGCTTGTAAATTTCTCATAATTAAGAACTGAATTGTCTTCCGTTATACCGCTTCGATAGACATTAAGGTGCCTCCACATACACTTTAGTGAGAACTAGCTTTTAAAAGTGGTCATTGAATAAGCGGTTTCTACATTATGCAAGCAGTACTACACATAGAGATAGATAACATACGTATACTTTGGGTAAACCAATACTTCGTATAAGACTTTATACACTGTTAATACAGCCGTTTTAACTGTGATATTCTGCATTGTCTTTATCTGACTGGCGATGCTTACTGGGGGTGTTCCGATTTGCAGTCTATAAAATTTGCAAAGTGGTTACAAAAGAATTATGTTGCAATTCAAATTCGAGTAGTTCCGATTTTAATTTTATCTTTCACATTAACGAAAACGAAAATATTTATATTTGAAACGAGGGTATTAGAGTGAAAAGTGATGAAAAGCTTTGTCTAAGTACTGACAAATTAGAAATTGCAGTTGTGATATTGACAAGGAAGCTAGTTCAAGTAACCCATATCGACCCTCATTTTCGTATTTCTGATTTAATACGGAAAAACCCTAATATCACAGCGGAAAAAGTTCTCTTTAACTCTCTCTTTCAACAATCCGAGTAGATTACACCATTGGCTTCTTCAAGTTGAAAATGAAAATTTTTTACATCCTCAGGGTTTTCACCAAATATAAATAGCACACAAGAAAGTATTATATAACAGCTCTTATGAATGATAACACCTTCATCCTTCAGTGGTGAATGCGGAAATTGGTGAAAGGACTATCCAGTTCTTACAAGAAATCACAGGAGCCATTCACCTCATGGTATATACGCTCTCTTTCTCAAAGTCAGAGAATCGTTTCAGTTTTAGGTCAAAAATAAGATAATTTCAAAACATACTTTAATACAATGAGCGTTGAAGCGAGAACACTTTTTCTCTATCCATTCTCTGCTTGTAAATTTCGCATAATTACGAACTGCTTTCCGTTAAAACTGCTTCGACAGATATCAAGGTGCCTGCTCATGTACTTAAGCGAGAACTAGCTTTTAAAAGTGGTTATCGAATAAGCGGTTATGCATTATGCAAACAGTAACACATAGACATAGATGACATACTTTGGGTAAACCAATATTTCGTATAAGACCTTTTAGACTGTTAATACAGCCGTTTTAACGGTGATATTCTGCATTGTCTTTATTTGATTGGCGATGCCTACTGCGGGTGTCCTAAGGTCCATAAAATTTGTTTGTTAAGAATTATGTTGCAATCCAAATTCGCATAGTTTTATTTTAATTTTATTTCATATTAACGAAAAGGAATATATTTATATTTAAAACGACGATATTAGAGTGAAAAGTGGCGAAAAGCTTTGTCCAAGTATTGAGAAATGCGTAAATTGCAGTTGTGATATTGACCAAGAGGCCAGTTCAATTAACCATATCGACCCTCAGAAAAACCCTAGTATCACACCGGAAAAAGTAATCTTCAACGCTCTCTTTCAACAATCCGAGCAGATTAAATTGGCTAATCTACTCAGTGCATTGATTTTTATCTATATTTGGAACAAATTTTTGAATCCTTTCCTAGAGCCAATTATTGCTTGAAGTTTTGCATTTTAATTTGGTTTAGCAAGTCTGTGAATAAAATTAAGAAAACGTCGGCAGTCATTTAACATGCTACATTTGTTCTTAATGTATTTTTCGATGTGAAATTTGCGATAACTAAGAAAGATTAAATTTTTGCAATAGTAAATGGAATGTAAGTGTTTAGTAAAACTTCACGTGGAATGTGAGTATGCTATTTATGTGATGTTATTCTCTTAAGATATCCAGCGACAGATCTGGAGAGGATGTGGGCCGTGCTTATGACAATGATACCATAGAGTAGAGTTACGATAAAAAAACTAAATACTACAATTTTCTTTAAGTCCTCAATTTTTTTTATTTATGGCATTTTTAATGACCAGGGCGCGGCTATCACACAATACAACCACAATCATAGTGTAGTGGTTAATTCATCATCGCACAATTTGCATAGTGTTATCCGGCTGGCTTGTCTAGTTGTGATAAATAGCAAAGAATGATCGTAACACTCAAAATTAACAACACGACGGCAGAATGGTTAAAAAGTTATTTTGAGGTAAACTGCTCTCTTGTGCTTTGTTCATTAAATTCCTTCGTGATTAAAATTCAGTTTGCCGGTTCCTAAACCGCAATCTTATAACATGTTCTTTCCGTTAATTTCCATTACGAAATCAAATTTGTTTGGTGAAGAGGAACAATGACATTGATCAACTCTTTTTTGGCCCTATTTTCTCTATTCAAAAATTAATAATGAAGTGAAGAAAGGAATTACCTTGCAGTAGGCGGTTCTAAGGAAAACACTTCACCACAAACAAAACTAGTAAATGTGCGTCAAAGCTGTGGGTGAATGCGAAATACCATAAATGCATAAAATAATAAACATACCGGTATCATAACTCATTATATAATATAGTAGGAGGATGAAACATCAAATGATATCATTTTTTTGTTAGTCAAAACATGATAATGATAATTATAAAATGAACAATTCTTTGTTGCTAGGTTTGTAGAAACTGACCACAGTTGTTGACTAGCCTGTAAACGAATGATCCACTTACATGTCTTATGTTACAGAGGAAACTTCAAGCAGACACATCGTACTTCTTTTTGATGGCTAGGTTATAAAAGCACACCCAGGGGTTATACTGACTAACTTACAAAAAGGTCTATTTAATCTTTTGTTTTGTGGAACATAAGGAACATTTTTTTTTATATTGGCGTCAAAGGCGGTTAGATTGGCACGTCTGCCAGACTGTAGTTCTGTTGCGATTAAATAACGAATTTGAGGTTTGGCTCAATATTGAAATTTAGTTAGAAATTTACCAGAAAGCGTTATTCAATTGCTGGTTTTCAGTGTCACGCCATTCAAAATAGATCAAAATAAAAATCAAAACCATTAGACAGATAAAGTCCAGAATCTTGGAAATGAAAGGAGGTAAATATACAAAGACCCTCGCCAAGATTTGGGTCGAAGGAATAATTCGTATACGAGATATCCGAGGAAATGTTTTACCCAAATTTATAGAGCTTTGTATGGAGACGCCATGCTGGAGCTCATCCGGATGAGCTCCAACATAGCGGACGGAAACCAACAGAAACATCTGTTGCCGAGTTTTGCTACAAAAGCGTGAATTTACTCCTAGAGCAACTCATAAACATTAAATTAATACTTTTTCTAATACTTGAACTGTTTAGATAGCAAAATTCCTGGAAAAAAAGTCATTTTTTTAACCTAAATGACAGCTCTCTCGGCCGTCATGTAAATGATGCGTCACGCAAAAAAAGTTTAGAAATTGCTAAAATATCCAGCCAGGTTTCCCTCAAATCTGGATTAAATTTGCGTTGCGAGAAGAATTTTAGTCTTTAATTTTGCGGAAAACGCGTGACCAAAATTTCTTTAGTTTAGGCGAACTGAAGACTCAACGAGGCTTCTTTTTATTGCACGTACGGGGAGGAGAGGTTCGTTACAATGCCTGAGAAGCCAGTGCGTCAGCCGCGTACGTATTATTTTTATCTTCCGCAGTATTTGCTCCACGTCCATGAAAAAAGGAGGTTGTTCGAGGACTTAATCAAGCATAGGCGGACTTTATTGTGCCAATGTCACCGGTACCAATGTGACGCACATATAGAGCAGAGCCCATAGTCAACATCGATCCAATTCGGACCATTGTTTACAAGGATGCATCGTTGCCGAGTGATCAGAGCGCTGGACTTGTCATTCGGAGGCCCCTGACCGCTAGCTGGATTTGTTCTCGGTAGTCCCGAGTTCAAATCCTCGGCCACGCTTGTAAACAGCCAACTGGTTTACCTCCGACCAGTTAAGGTTCTTAGCCCTGATAAGTTTGATTTGAACTATTTGTTTCAGGCATTTGTTCGGCCCCTCTAGCATTAGTGCTATAAATACTACCAAGGGTAAATAACAAAATTATTAATACTATTATATGATATGACGCTGATTTAATACAAAAATTACATTGCCGTAACTATCGTTCGAAAATAGAGAAATAAGTCTCAGGCTGATTTACAATGTATTTTGGGAATTATTTGCAAATTTTCATTAAGTGTCGCTAAGACGTTTTTTGTTTAATTAATTCATTTGTTACTTGTATATATCCTACCTACTGTTAATACTCTCGGAGGGTGTTATCCACCTTGGCCTTCGGCCTCGGTGGATAAAACCCTCCTCGATCTGCTTAATTCTTCATATCCTAACTCAGCCTCATTCATTAATTGCTTTATTATTCATTCAAAATAATTCCTAGTTTAAAAAAACATAGTGTACGATTAGGTTTGTCTAGCTCCGCAAATATTCTCCAAATAGAAGATGTCGCCCTCCGAGTTGTCTTCTTTCTGTTTTTAGCTATTATTTCGCGTATAGTTCCAGCTGTAGTTCTTACTCTTGAAACGAGTGAAATGTCCGCTATTTTTTTTCACAACCAAAACAACTCAACCTCGTCCCCAGGTCTTCTCGGTTAACGGTGCATTAACCTGTAGCGGGCTGCATTTTTGACGTCATTTCCTCGGTAAACACAAAATTCTTCCAAATTTGGTCATCAGTAACTGGTTATGGTGAATTATGCGTGTGCTTTTAGCCAATCAGAATTGGGAAAATATTTTGAATGAATAATAATTGTTGTTAACAACCCTTTGTTCTTTTATTTTATACCCGCAGACATTATTAACCCAAAGAGATAAACGCTGAAAAAGAAGAAAACAACGTTCTAAAACAAGATTACTACAAAATTTCTTAAAACATGGCTAGCAAGATGTACCTTTATGGTTTTTTGACAGCTACAACTATCGTTCTTGTTTTAACAAGTAAGTAAATGTAGTGTACTTGCACATTCTAGGTCTATTACTTCTTAGTAGAAGACCTACCTCAAAACAGGCACATACTTTCTGAATACCTGACAGATAAAACAGTAGTCAATAATAGACTCTGGATTTTGAGACGCTTAAAGTAATCAAAAACAGCTTATCGAGCAAAGTTCAAAGGGTGATAGTTTACCCGATTTTGTCCATAGATCGTCCAGGAACGTCTTTAACCCTAGAACACCTGGTGTGGTCACCTCAAGCATCATCTCTGTGAAAAAAATTTAACGTGTCTAAAGTAAATGGAAAGTGTTTAAAGGAAAGGAAGGGAACTAAGAGATGAGTCCGATGTCCTGATGGCACCAATTTTTATAAACCTCGCTTTGTTAAGGCAATACGTGACCTGATTATAGTAATAAAAACGTGCCTCTAGTGAGACAAGCAGAGCAGTCATTGAGTGACAACAACTCGTTGACGTTTATTCCAAAAAGGCGCAGGAAGGTTACTCACGAAGCTTTACGTTAGATATTCCCGTATCTGGAAGACACTGTCACAGAGCGTTCGTCATAAAAACTTTGCTTTAGTACCTATAAAAATAATTTACTGTTAATTCTTTAAACATATAGACGACAAGAAAGATTAAAATGGCGTTGGCACGTAGCTTTTGTTCAACAGCGCCCTCAGGATAGTACATTATCCAAATTGCTGCTTCCTAATTTCCTAATTATTAAAACTTTAACTTGATTTTTATGGCTGGTACGACTACTGTAAAAGGCGACGTCCTGTAGTAACTTCCACCAATATTGATCTATTGCATTCTTACTTAACTCTATTTAAATGAAGGCAAACAAAAAACAACAATACGTTGAACTTGGATATTTGCATGAATTGAACTGT
Organism: Porites divaricata; assembly: GCA_038088405.1. NCBI lineage: Eukaryota > Metazoa > Cnidaria > Anthozoa > Scleractinia > Poritidae > Porites > Porites divaricata. The sequence goes on from JBBMOI010000009.1 coordinate 6,742,348, forward strand.
GCATGTTTTAATTAAGGTTAATAAAACAGTTTGGCTTGAGAGAAAAAAACATACACCTCATAAAAAACCTTAATCAAAAAAGAACAACTAGTTTCAAAATTGACACACAACGAATCATCATAAAAAAGATTCTTGGAATTATCGACACTAATATAAAACATTGTATTTACTGAAAGGTTCAATTTCATAATTTAAATTCAAGGTCCCTCAAAAACGTCCACTGTTTCACACCTCCTGCAGTCCAGTGCCTCGGCCTCCACATCGCCCAGTGTATCGCCAAGTGTCTCTGCCTCTACCTCTACAAGTGTGTCAGCCAGCGTGTCACCAAGTGTTTTGGCCGCCACCTGTGCTTGCTTGTTAGCCAGCGTGTCGACCAGTGCCTCGAACTCCACATCGCCCACGGTGTCGCAAAGTGTCTCAGATTCCAACTCCTCTGCTATCGTGGCCTCCACCTGTACGTGCAACACACCCAGCGAGTCTATCAGTGCTTCGGCCTCCACATCTCCCAGTGTGTCGCCAAGTGTCTCTGCCTCCACCTCTGCTAGCGTTTCAGCCAGCGTGTCGACCAGTGCCTCGGCCTCAACGTCGCCCAGTGTGTCGCCCAGTGTCTCGGTCTCCACCTCTGCTACCGTGTCAGCCAGTGTGTCGACCAGTGCCTCGGCCTCCGCATCCCCCAGTGTGTCGCAAAGTATCTCGGCCTCCGCCTCTGCTAGCGTGTCAGCCAGTGTGTCGACGAGTTCCTCGGCCTCCACATCGCCCAGTTTGTCGCCAAGTGTCTCTGCCTCTACCTCTACAAGTGTGTCAGCCAGCGTGTCACCAAGTGTTTTGGCCGCCACCTGTGCTTGCTTGTTAGCCAGCGTTTCGACCAGTGCCTCGAACTCCACATTGCCCACGGTGTCGCAAAGTGTCTCAGATTCCAACTCCTCTGCTATCGTGGCCTTCACCTGTACGTGCAACACACCCAGCGAGTCTATCAGTGCTTCGGCCTCCACATCTCCCAGTGTGTCGCCAAGTGTCTCTGCCTCCACATCTGCTAGTGTTTCAGCCAGCATGTCGACCAGTGCCTCGGCCTCCACATCGCCCAGTGTGTCGCCAAGTGTCTCTGCCTCCACCTCTGCTAGTGTTTCAGCCAGCATGTCGACCAGTGCCTCGGCCTCCACATCGCCCAGTGTGTCGCCAAGTGTCTCTGCCTCTAAATCTGCTAGCGTTTCAGCCAGCATGTCGACCAGTCCCTCGGCCTCCAACTCGCCCAGTGTGTCTCCAAGTGTCTCTTCCTCTACCTCTGCTAGCGTGTCAGCCAGCGTGTCGACCAGTGCCTCGGCCTCAACGTCGCCCAGTGTGCCGCCCAGTGTCTCGGCCTCCACATCGCCCAGTGTGTCACCAAGTGTCTCGTCCTCCACCTCTGCTAGCGTGTCAGCCAGCGTGTCGACCAGTACCTCGGCCTCCACATCGCCCAGTGTGTCACCAAGTGTCTCGGCCTCCACCTCTGCTAGCGTGTCAGCCAGCGTGTCGACCAGTACCTCGGCCTCCACATCGCCCAGTGTGTCACCAAGTGTCTCGTCCTCCACCTCTGCCAGCGTGTCGACTAGTACCTCGGCCTCCACACCGCCCAGTGTGTCGCCACGTGTGTCGGCCTCGACCTCTGGTAGCGTGTCAGCCAGTGTGTCGACCAGTACCTCGGCCTCCACATCGCCCAGTGTGTCGCCAAGTTTCTCGGCCTCCACCTCTGCTAGCGGTTCAGCTAGCGTGTCGACCAGTTCTTTTGCCTCCATATCGGTCACTTTGTCGACTAGTGCCTCGGCGTCCATATCACCCAGTATTTCGCCAAGTGTATCGACCAGTCTGTCAGCTTCTATTAGTAAGTTTTGGTATTTGTTCAAAAAATTGTTCTTGTTTTTGCCTGTGTTGATGTATTTTTTTGTTTGTTTTTAGATATCAATGATTGTGCAAATGTCACTTGTTTAAGCAATGGAACATGTAGAGATGTTGTTGGTGGTTTTCGGTGTGAATGTCGTCCCGGTTACTTTGGGAAACTTTGTGAGAATGGTAAGGGTGTTTTTATTGAATAGATTGGAATCCTTTTTTTTCGAACCATTAAGAGTCAAGCCAATTTTACAAAAACCTAATTAGTTGTCCCGAGTTAAACCCAAAGTTTCTAGTTGTGTAATGTGGATAGGTGTTAATGTGGGTAGTATATAACCGCTCGCTCTTAATTTTATTCTCTTATTTTCTTGAAACTATCCCTGTCGTCAGTAGATTCTTACTCACTTTTGGAAGCGTTTTTGTAGAAACTAGTGGTAATTTTTGGTAGTTATTTCATCATCAAAGTTACATTTAAACAAATGTGAAATAGTGTTTGGTCATTCTTTTTTTTATTGTTCTATGCGTTAATTTTGTTTGTAATTGGGTATGTGTCATTTATTTGAGCCAAAAGGTGTCCAGTGAGAGTGAGACAAACAGCTTGACCACCTTAAGAGCCCATGACTGTAAAATATCGAGAATCGCTGGCCAGGCTAAAAAAATCGAAAATTCTGATAATTTGTCAGAAAAACCCCTTTGGGGAACTATCTTCGAAAAAAATATTTTCAACTTTCAAGAATCTATAGTTTTCGAGAAAATGAGGAAAAACGAAAATAGCGGTTTTTACCTAATTAATTATGCAAAAATTAGAGTAAAAATGACCTACTTTATCCCGTCTGTACCGAGGCAAGATTTAAAGCTATAAAACAGAAATATTTTCTTTTAAAAGAATTCTATCTTTTCTTGCTATCCATGGTATGTTTTAAACCATAAACATGATTTGGAATTTTTTACGGTTTTTTAAACACTGCCACGAAGCGCACTTTTTAAAATGGCTAAAAAATGAGCAACTTCAGAGGCAAAAAACTCACCTTGGTATGTGTGATACCTAGCCAAAATGTATACTAGGACAAAGCACAGCTCTTATATTAACGGAATATGAAATAAAAAATCTGGGTACCCCGGATTTGCCTTTGCAAAATAAAAAGTTTCGTGACCACCATTGGCAAAATGTCACAAATTTGCATAAGTCAAATTTGTAGAGAAATGAGCCGCCTGATTTTTCTTTGTAGTTTCGGTACGTGGTATATTCGAAACGTAGGAGAAAGGATGAAAGCGACTTTAAATGAAGCTAAAATTAAGTAAACGATCTGAAAATTGATATTCCTGATGCTGTGAAGGTTGGTGACACATTGTAGCAAATTTGCATACAAACGCATATGCATATTCCTATCGTACACAAGGACGCATTTCAATACTGTTGGCATCACGCAATATTTGAGGTTTGAAATAGCATAACCAAGAGAATAGCTAATGTTAGATGTTTTGTTATTTGTATGTTAGCTCTTCTTAATTGTACATTATACAATTAAGGTTGTTCAGCAATTGTTGTTGGGTGTTGGAGTACTGTATTCTGCAATTGCGTGACCGTTGTCAAATTCATCACAGTCAGACTTTATTTTTACCGGGTACGATAAAAAAAATGTGAGCTTATGAAGTAGTGTGTAAAGAAATACTATTCATGTCAGATAACTTAACTTTACTTTATTCACCTGAATGAATTTCACCGTCATACATCTTTCTTGGAGTGGGCACATGCTTTTATGGTACCGATGGTTCATTCGTCAAGGCATTTTGGGGGATTTGCCATTAATAACACTATACATCATACCCTGTAAGTTTTCAATCAACAAAAATCCGAAATAGTTAATTTTCTCAGTAGTTTTTCAAAGTTATACTTTGGTGAAATTGCCACGTCTCGCATATTAAAAATAACGTAAGTAAAGACGAGATTAAAGTAATCGTTGTCCCCTTTTCTCTCTTTTCTGAAATTCTTCCTCCTGCTCTTTCTGCCTCTTCACTGTTCCTGCGTTCAACACTTTTAAGTCCAGACACGATTTCGAACACCCAAAGATGGTCAGAGATCGCCAAGTGGACCGACCCGTAATTGTGCCATTGATTAGTTAAAACCTTCATTGAACGGACCCTCACGGATCCTTGCAATTGTCCTCTCAATAGAAAAAGTAAATCAGATGGAGGGAGTACTGCCGACACTGGGGTCGTTTTGGTGTTTTTTGTTTTTTTTCTTAACCATGGATATCCTTCATGAACCCAGTTAGCTTTCCATTTATTCAACAAGGTTATAAACTAATCAAAATCAACAATTAAGGATGGATTTTTCCACTGGTACCTCATTTAGCAAATTTTCACCTATCTTCATGTATCTTGAGAGAGTCACACACACAAAAAAGCAACATTTGGGATAAAAAAATCTACTTCCAATTTTTTTATTCACCGTCTATTCGCTACAGATTAATTAAATGTCCCTTTCCTGAAAAGTTAGCCAGCCAAAATTCCTTGCAAAGCAAAGACATTTGGAAGACGATCAAGTGCTGAATCAACAGAAGAAGAACGGCAAAGGGAAAAAAGAGAGCGGGAGAGAAAGATCGATATAGGTTCGTAAGAGATGTCCAAATTTTGGCTTCTGTGAACGCGCCAAAAAAGCTTCTAAATTAGTGTACGTCCAATTGAGCAGTCTTGTGTTGCAAATCTCTTTTTCAGCCATTCCCATATCAAGCTAACTGGCTAGCCTGCATAACAGGCGTGCATGCTTTTGCAGGCGAGCAAATGCAAGCGCGAAGCGAGTGAGGAGAGAGGGTATGTCTGGGGCGGAATGCAAGAAAAAACAATGTATATGGACAGGCCGTTGTTTTTTCTGCGTCTTCTCCGTCGCGCTTGTCTGGTGCTTCTCACTCACTTCGCGCTTGCCTTCGCTCTCCTGCAAAAACGCGAAAAAAAGGAGGATTTGGTCAAAAGGCGGGGTTTTCTTCTACTAAAATTGGCCGTCAAAAAAGAGTTAAAGAGGCTATGCCAGGCTAATTGCTAGTTCATTTTAAAAAGCTGATATGGTCTTCATTTCGCATCAATTTAGTTCCAAAAATTATGGCCCAGTTTTTTTTATGTAAGGATGATATTTTGGCACTGAAACTGTTTCCTGTCGCGTTCTCTTGCTACTGATGGCCAGGATGGACGTACATGGACTGAAAATTGGAAAAATTGGCCTGTCTTTTTCACGTTTAAATGCATCACCCAAAAAGATATTTTTGGCTAGTGCTCCCTGATAAAATGATAATACCCCACATGTAAATCTACACTGAACATTTTTTGACTGGGTAAAGGCAGTAAGTTATAGCACAGAATCAACCTAAAACAGCAAATATACTGATTTGGGGTCTTCTTGACAAGAACTGTCACAGGGAGCCCGGAACCCCCGCCTCACACATTGACAATCTGTAAACAGCAGCTGTTGTCATGTTTCGCGCCGGCGGATGTGTAATATTAGATACTGTCATTAATTGGAGGGCCTGCTGCTAAGAGCGAAATATCTAAATATTGGATTTTTTTTGCCTGGTATCACAAATGGCTAGAGCTAAAATTTTCATGGTCAAAATTCCAAACCAAGGAAAAAATGTTTTTTCCGTAATTTTGTTGGTAACGGCACATGTTATTCAGCAATTACATAGTCCCCAGCCCCTCGCATAAGCCATAGCTAAGCATCAATTTAAGAGCAGTTTTATCGCAATAACTCTTCTTCCCCTTTGTCTGAAGTTCTTTCCTTCTTTACTTTGGGAAACGGTTAGGCGTAAATAAAACCGCCGATGCCACTTACTTACCTCGCTCTGTTATTTAGCTCCTTGGTCGCTATCAACTACCCTGCGAGCAGGAGCAGAGGTCCTTCGATCTTCCTAGATAAGTCGGGAAGAGGAAGATAAGGGTAACTATCAACTAAACAATGATTCGATCGGACGTTCCGGTGTGAAGGCACAAGCTGGGACATTGTGGGTACTGACTTTAATACTCCTGAGCAAAAGGCAGGTATTTCTTTAAACAAAACTCGGGTCTGCTGTAAACTGAAAAACGTAGTCAAGTTACGCTTTTACTCTACGTCGCCTGACTGCCCGGTTAATAAACGGTACTTAAGTCGATATAAGTTCGTTCAACATACTGCGATAGGCCAGGGGCGTCAAGGATGACCTTTCTGATACTTCTCTTTTCAAGATGATGCTACGTTTTGCAAGCACTCGACATGGGTGGGAGTTGGTTAGAGTAGCTCAAAAGCGGTGAACAAGGAGTCTTATCTTCCATAGACAAATCCTGGTCGCATCGTCGTGAAAGGTGATTTATTTTGTTGGAGTACAGTTGAACCTCCATGTGCGACCCCCTATCCAAAACACCAAAACCCACCCAGTTAAGTCTTACAGTTGGAATCTCTCCTGTAAGCGCCCACGACCACTAATTGGTAGTGACTGTTTAACGATTTTACATTGTTTTTAACCTTTTGTAAGCGACCACCTGAAGAGTTTTCTGATCTCTTGTGGTAGGAACAACAACAACATGGAACTGCACATATCGTAACTTGGAAATTGCATGCAATAAATTATCTTCCTTGAAATGGATGTGTCCAGTTTTCTTTTCAAAGAAACCTCCTGTGGTTTGTGGTTTGTGGTTCGATTCTAGTAGAGACCACCGCCCGTTAGCGACCATTAAGTCTGCGCATTTTGGGTGGTCGCTTTCGGGAGGTTCGACTGTAGACTCCTTTTCCAGTTCTTCGGTGGCGTCGGTTGGAACTTGTTTTGGTTCATGGGTTTCGCGTATAGATTTACACACTAAGGCGCGGCGCTGGCAGGTGGTACAACTCCGCGATGAACTTTCGGAGGAGAGAAACCGCTGGACCGTATGAACTACGATCAGGTATAGCTGTTTCCTAGGGCCTTTGGTAGCTGCCTGATTATACCTCTATTTGTGAAAAAGCAAAAAAATTAACCAAGGGACGGTTTGTTGTTTGCAATACGCAGTAAAAAAATCAAATTTCAACATCTCTGACAAGAAAATGCTAACATTTAGTGCGTGACTGACAGGCATGCAAAGTTAGTATCCCTTCTTTCTGAAAAAAAAAATAAACTACTGAGAAACAAATGATGTTGCGAACAACGCATTGTCTGTTCAAAGCAAAGTTTCCATAAAATTTCATAAGGAGGAAAAAAAATCAGTAAAAGAAGGCGGAGCTGCACGAGACGTCGTTGCGTGACATTGTTCCTTTGACTTTTAGTTTATGACTTCCTCTCACGCAGTGTATCCCGTTCGCAAAAAACCTCCTTCAAAATAAAATTTCAAGGAAAATGTCCCTACCTATTTTAGATATACCGGAGGCGAATTACGATGATACAGATGGATGCTGATACAAGGAGTTAGGAAAAGAAACGAGAGACATGGGATATAGTTTACATAATAATTCAGCGCTTTCATATAACGCTTCTTCGAGGTCGTTTTTTATTATTATTTTTTTTTGAACGGTTAATTACTCTGATATTTTAACATAAACTTTATCAAAAAACGTTTTCGTGCTTCGTGATGTTTCCGAACATTACATACTGACCCTGAATTGAAACAAAACCGGCTGCCGCAACATTTCTCTACAAATTTGACTTATGCAAATTTGTGACATTTTCCACTAGTGGTCACGAAACGTTTTATTTTGTGAAAGCGAATCCGGAGTACCCAGATTTTTTATTTCATATTCTGTTAATATAAGAGCTGAACTTTGTTCTAGTATGCATTTTGGCTAGGTATCACACATACCAAGGTGAGTTTTTTGCCTCTGAAGTTGCTCATTTTTTAGCCATTTTAAAAAGTGCGCTTCGTGGTAGTGTTTAAAAAACCATAAAAAATTCAAAATCAAGTGTATGGTTTAAAAAGTACCATGGATAGAAAGAAAAGATAGAATTCTTTTAAACAAAAATATTTCTGTTTTATAGCTTTGAATCTTGCCTCGGTACAGACGGAATAAAGTAGGTCATTTTTACTCTAATTTTTGCATAATTAATTAGGTAAAAACCGCTATTTTCGTTTTTCCTCATTTTCTCGAAAACTATAGATTCTTGAAAGTTGAAAATATTTTTTTCGAAGATAGTTCCCCAAAGGGGTTTTTCTGACAAATTATCAGAATTTTCGATTTTTTTAGCCTGGCCAGCGATTCTCGATATCAAGAGAGAATGAGCTAAGAGAGCGAATCCCCCATACATGACCCTCTTCTCATGAAAATTTTTTTCAATCTATTCTTTGTTCTGTGTCATACTGCGTGGTTATTTTAAGGACGCCACCTTATTGGTCGGTTAGAGTGGCGTCATGGAAACAACAGACAAAAATAACCTACGCAGCACGCGCGCGAACTTTAAATAGATTGAAAAAAATTATCATGGGGCACAGGGATTCGCTCTCTTAGCTCATTCTCTCTTGTCGATATTTACAGTCATGGGCTCTTAATTTACTTTGAGCAACACTAAAAATCTAAGGGAATCTAAAAGGGAAGATTAGTTAAAGCCAAAATGCGTGTCACACTAAACATGACCGGCCTAGCCCTGTAGCTACTAATTCTTGGGTTGAAAAAGGAGCAATGATTTTAAATACCAAAATGCCAATGAAATGTTTAACATTTCGTGAACTTTATAAATACCCAGTCAGCTCTCTATATTTTAAAGGATCCAAACTCAGTTGTTGTTGTTTCCACTTTACGCCTTCCACTTTCTCGACAATAGCGTAGCTCCACATTCAGCCTGCACATTGCTTACAAATACACCACACCTGGTGAAAAAAACAAAACAAAACAACAACAACAAATTTTCGCGCTTTTTTATCGAAAAAACAAAATCCGCATCTAATACTGGAGAAACACGGCTTAGGAGTTTTCGCAACAATTAATCACTCGAAAATTAGTAAAATTAAGGTAATTTTACAACTTCGAACATGCCTTTAAGTCAAACAATTGATACCTCGTGACTATCAATTTTTTTTATAAATAAACTCCTAGATAATAATGTTGCTACATGCGGGTAATAGAATAGTAAACCACTGCTGCCCCTTTTTCCTCTCTTTCTCAATGTACATCTCTTTGAGGTCCCATCCACACATATCCGGATATTTTTGAAAAAAGAGATCTTTTCCTCCGTTTTCAAAAAAATGCTCATCCACACGTAGCGTTTTCGAATTTTTTTCGCCCGTCCACACGAAAAGGCAAAAACGATGGAAATAGGATAGCATGCGTCATGCAAGAAGAATATGATGTCTGGACATCATAGTATTCGAAAATTTCCGTCTTCGTCCGTCTACATTGCATGTAAACGAAAAGCCGGTGTTTACAAAAATCTCCACTCTAGAACATTTTTCAAAAGATGCGTTTTCGGTGACCATTTTCACCGGATACGTGTAAACGGTAGGCCAAACCAGGAGGAAAAAGTATCCGTTTTCAAACACGTATGGACGGCCGGCCTGAGGCGGATAGCACCTAGCGAGATCTACATACGCTTCGTCATACGAATTCAATAACCTTTTTTATTTTTTAATCCAAAGTATTTTCCAAATTCACAACACTGTTACTATTTTTGTGCATTTAATTTATTCAAAACAATCGCCAGTTTTTTCGGATGCTCGTAGCTCTTCTTCCAATAACGAATATCTTTCGAAGGCTTTGTGTACCCTTAGTATTTAGTCTATCTGTTTCATTCAGTACTTCGGTTATTTCGTCTTGGATTTCTGAAGCATTATTTACCTTTAGCACTAAAGGATGATTACATGGGATTTTGATCAGGGCTCGAGTTACAAAAAAAAAAGATCTCGGGAGCACAGCTACCCCCAAAACTCATTAGACTCCGAACAAACCGTAAAAAATAACTGGTAATTATTTCAGTCTACTCAACTTTATTTCAAAGCCAACGACGAGTGTAACTGCGCAATGCATGCCTACTGATGGAGGCATCCAGTACACCGAAAGGTTGCGTGGATTTCTGTATTACTTTATAAAAGTAGGTTGGAGATTGAGGGTCTCATGACAAACAATACAAGAGGTGGCTGTGTGACTGAAAGATTGAAAACCCCCCTTCTGGCGACCCATTTTAATGTACAGTGTATTTTGAATTTAGAGGCAAGCCGTCACTCATTACTGTGATTTGAATGGACCCTCCCTCGCCCAACAAATTAATTGCTACAAAATATTGTTTTCTCATACACGGAGATGATACCAGTTTCCTTTTCATTCTTTCTTTCTTTTTGTTATGTTATGTCATTGCACTTATTTTATTATTATAAATTTTTTGCAAAAATTGTTTTCTTAATCTTATTCTTACCATTATTATTTATTAAATTATTACTTAATTATTTTACATAAAAAAATATTTTTATTTTTTCATATTCCGAGATGTTCCGGGATGTTCCGGAATGTTCCGTGTTCCCGGTTTTATCGAAGCCCGTAGAAAAACGATTTGGGGAGCATAAACCGTCTTTCCTTTCGCAAAGTGCTGGAAAGTAAAGGACATTTCGTCAGTCAAACTTGCAAAATTTCAGGCTTGAAATAAACGGAATCCTGCGGCGGATCTAGGAGCCTGGGGTGTAACACTAAGGAACTACCATTTTTACGGAGTTTAACATAAATTCTTCAATCTCGTCTCATGTTTTACTTCAACACCAATAAACCACAAAGTTTTTTTTTCTGCAGAATACCGGTTGTATAAGCGCTCCTCCTGCACCCTCCCCCTAGATCCGCCCCTGGAATCTTCATGCCTTCACTTCTCTCGTGAAAAAACGTGCTATAAAAGGAAAAACTGGACTCGTGGAGTCTTAGTTGACTCCTAATAATAATAATGATGTACACTTATATAGCGCCTTTCTCTTAGTGATCCAAAGCGCTTAACAGTCAGTAAATACTTAGAAAACGAATAATTCAATACAACATAATAGGATTTAAAGCTCCAACTGGCAGGACGCAACCAGTTGGCTATTTACAAGCGTGGCCGAGGATTTGAACTCGTGACGACCAAGAACAAATCCAGCAAGTGGCCAGAGCGGGCCGCTGGATTGCGAGTCCGACGCGCTGACCAGTCGGCCATGCTGCCTAGTGGTTGATTCAGGCCCTGAGTTAATGTGATAGGGTTGGTGGTTGGGGGGGGGGGGGGGGGCAGGGGCGGAAGAGCGGGGGCCTCTCTCTTACCAGAAAACCTACCGATTTGGTGAATTGTTTGGGATGCTGGCCAACCCCGAACAACCCCAGTCTACGGACTAAAGTAGGGAGCCTAAGCAATAACGACGGCGACGGCTACGAAAAACGTCGCTTAAAAAGTGAATTCGCGCTACGTCAAACTATATCGCGCTTATTCCAACTCGTTCAGTTTGTCAAATGTTGACAATTTTTGCAATTTGTTTTCTGGAGTTGAATTCTAAACGACTGCAGCAAAGTTCAGGAAAAGAAAAAGAAAGTCGTTGTCTTTTGTTCACGTCCTTGACAAAACGTGAAATTAGGCACTTGCACGTTGGAGTCGTGCAGCGACGGCAAGGAGAAATGTTCAAAAAAGCGTAATGCACTAGCAAAGTTGTTGTTTTGCCAATCTAAACGTATTGGTTTCTTCGCCGTTGTTGCTTAAGCTCCCGCAACATAACTGATCAGGAGCCCGTTTCTCAAAAGGCCCGGTAGCTTTTTGGACCCGAAGGCAAATTTTTAAATCAAAACCTGTTGAATAGTACGCAGTTCCTAGCGCACAAACCAGTCAATATTGCTTCGTTAGCTGATAGTTTCATAGTATCATTTTCAAAATTATTGAAACTTTGATCTTAAAGCAACCGCGGCAAACATAAAAAGCCTTTCCGGCCCGAGGTTACCGGGACTTTCCGGAAACTAGTCCCAGGTCCAAGCACATATTCCTTTCACTTGTTCTCACCTTGCGTACGTTGTTAATAAACCGGCTTCCAATATCAAGGTGTAGATCTACTGTGACAACGATGGCGTTTGGTGTAAATGTTCATCTTTTGTTTCCTGAAAAAATATTTTCAACGTTCTTGATGAAATGATGAACACACCGACCCAGGTTCTTGGCCGTGAGAATCAGGTAGACATTCGCTGTTTTGTTCCACTGCAGGCACTTAGGGTAACACAATGGAATATTCCTCCCATTCGCTTGAAAGACATATTCTGCTAAGATATATCTTTTTCCGTCGGTAAGATCTTTAACAACAAGTTCTAGAAAGTATCTTACTCCTTTCCCAGAATCTTCCTTCTTCTCAACGCGCTTTATGAAATCGAGTTCATGTTTCTGTAAAGGAAAAATGGCGTTTAGAAAGAAAAACTTCTTGTGATGTTTAAGTTTTAAAGGGTAGAAGTATCTGGCGAAAATCCTCCGGAGTTGTTTTGTGCACTTTTTGACGTTCTGTTCGATATTCGTAGTTTTCTGAGCATAATATCTCAGAGACAATTTGCTCCGAAATGCTCATTTTTGGCAAGTAGGCCTCTTGGACGTTATTCTTTCAGAATATTATGACAAATCCCATAATTTCAGAAATTTAATTTTTATGGCGTCATCAGTTTAGTACTCTATAACGGGAGTTGACTGTATTTAACAAAGGGCTTAACCCATGATTTTGCCCAAAAATTGGAAATTTTTGACTCCTTTCTTTTTGGGCAAAAAAGGTTTACTAAAAGTGCTTGGGTTTTGCTTTATAAAGCAAAGAAGTATTACTAAACTACAAAAATGTCAATGTTTGAATGTTGAAAAATGGATGTTTTCCAAAGAGGTTAAGCCATGGTTTTGGGTAAAAATTGGGAATTTTGAAATTCTTTGTGTTTGGGAAAAAAAAAGGTCTAGAAAAAGTGTTTGGTTTATTTGTTACATGGAAAAGAAGCATTTTTTAAGTATAAATTATCGATTTTTTAGTGGTCGAAAAATTGGCATTTTTCGATGGGGTTAACCCACCCATGATTTTGGTAAAAAGTTGGGTTTTTTAAGGGTAAAAAAGGTCTAAGAAAGAGTATAGGTTATGTTTTATATAAAACAAGGATTTTTGAGCCTTAAAAGTAGGAATTTTTAAAAGTGTTTCTATTAGCGTTTATTTAAGTAGGTTTAGAACTGGAAATACTTTGGTGTTGTTTTGCATGGATACCAAGCCCTTGTAGACTATGAGAACTTTGATTTTTTATTGGTTATAAAAGTGACCATGAAAAACCCCTTAATCCAATACATGTAAATTTATATATTGTGTCGTTTTTTATCTTCTCCATGCTATTGTTTCAAATTATGAAGCGTGACAAATGTAGAGTTTGCAGGGTTTCTAATCAATATGCGATAATGAAACCGGGTCCAGGACGTACACATTGAACTGTCGAAACACATCTCATTTTCAACGCCATGTTTCCTCGTCTAACACACCATGTTTACGAAGGGCTCATTCAAGGTGAGTAGATAAAATATGTTGTCTGTAAAATTGTAGTTAGGGTGTAATTAAAGGAATAAATGTTTCAAGTTTTCCAATTTTCTACATGCGATAACATGAATGTTGTAAAAGAGAGCTCTTGATGTAACGTGTGAAGTTCTTATGACTTATAGCTATTCAATTTAAAGTGCAGTGTACGAAAAAAGTCCATGATATAAAAGAGAAGCGATAAATATTGCTGCAATAAAGGCAACACCAGGCATCAAACATCAAAGGGAAGTAAAGAGCGGCACTCCTAAAAGGTTCATAACAATGACAACGGTTGGGTGCTGTCTATTTTGAGTAGTTTCTGGGCATCATTTAGTCCGTGCTGTTATTAAGCTTGACTAGATTACTCTGAAATACTCATAACTTAAATAACAGAATAACACATACATATTTGATCAATAAGAGAAATAATGGCTTTTTCTGGTTTGTCAAGAATGACTTTCCTTACTGTATGTTGAAGTCAATGGTTTACTGATTAAATGCAAATTAATCTTCAGTTTCGTGTGAAATTTTAAACGCCGCAACAGATCGCTAACTGTATAAACTTTGATTCAATTCTGTCCATCCACTCATGTGCGAATAAAAACTTTTACATTGAAAAATAAAGTATGAACGTAAGTCAGTGCCTTTTTAATCAAGTCCATAATTGTTGTCATATTTGTCATTTCACAATGCTAAAACTTTCCCATGAACTAAGGCTAGATAAACAAAAGAAAACTGCTAGGTTCTGTCTGCAGTTTCTTATGTTGCGGCCGTTTATTTGTATTTAAATATTAAAAAAGAAAAGGGATGTTCAATAAAACGTTTTAATGGCCATTTTATTGGCATTATTCATCGATAGAATTGAAACCCGCGGCACCAATTAGTTAAATTATTAGAAGCGTCTTATAGTGTGATTATAATCTTGTTATTGTTTGTTAACGTAAATTGATTAGACTCTTGCTGTGTTCTTCTATTTAATCAAAGAGGCCTACAGCACAAGATACAGCGGCCGGCTCCACTCTTGATTTAGAGAGCTACTGAAGACGACTAATTCACTTCGTAGACTAAAATCCAAGGGTATTCAGTATTTGGCAAATAAATTTTATAACGCTCACACTGATAGAGAAAAACTACCAGAGATGAGCAAGTATCACTCGTTGGCCACTCGGGGTTCTGTAGCATTTCTGTTGTGTTGTGCTTTTGTAAAACACCAAGGTGCTTACAGTTCTTACAGAGATGAAACGGGAATCCTAATGAACCGAACAAGGTTATTCTAATTTCTTTACTAATAGTAATATTGCCTAACACTGATTACCACATTAACTGCACTAGACCATCCCTGGGTTCTTAGCATTTTAAGGACTGCCAAACGGGATCGTGTTCCATTCAATTTGCTACAGGGTAAGCTATGAAGATCAAAGGTGGCCATTTAAAAGAACAGTTAGGTATACCCATAGTTTTGGAGAGCCCTTTTTATCGGTGCTCCAGTGTTTTTACGGTTAAGAGCAGAGTTTTATTTACTTTTCATTGGAATTAATCTCAAAGCACTTAACTGTTACAATAATGCTGATACCAAAACGAGTGAGCAACCAAGTGAAATTCCATTGTCAAAAACTGAGCTGTTCTCAAGTCGATCAGATGGACTTTGGTTAATTAGAATGTAAAAGGAATCACACTGCTGAGACACATCGGACCCTGGCGTCTGGAGTTACAAAATACTGGGACGATTTTCATCCCTTACGTAAATACAGAAAGAAATATTTGTTTATGTATTTGTTTGTATAGCAACGTTTGTGTCTTGGCAGCAAGAATGGTTTTGACTTCATTAAAAAAAATTGAGTATACTAGAAGAAAATACATTTTCTTATAGCTAAGAAGGAAAATTATTTTTTCTCGCCTGGGCCCAGTTGCTCGAAGCATGGTTCGCGTTAACCAGCGTTTAATACCTTGACAACGTATTGGTTTTGATACTGCTTAACCAATGGTTAAAGCTAACCATGCTTTGAACAACTCAGCTCTGGTTAATATATCATATTTGCTCGAATAAGCGCTGTTTACGTGTCAAAAAAATTGATAATCGCCTCCCTAACAAAAGCACCGACGCGGCGCTTATTCGAGAAATTCACAGGAAATAAAAAGTTACTGAAAAGGAACAATAAAAAAACGCCTCTTTTAGTTACTCTACAATTTGGACGTTTTTGACGTCATTTCCTCGTTAAACAAAAAACTCTTCGAAATTTGGCCATCAGTAACTGGATATGGTGAATTATGCGTGTGCTTTTAGCCAATCAGAATTGGGGAAATATTTTGAATGAATAATAATAACATTTTTAAATGTTATTAATGAATTTTGCAAGGGAAAGTATTTCAAGTTACTTGACAAATTTCATCACGGGTAAGGACTTTTAAAGGGCATCACGCCCGCCATATTGGTTTCGCAAAACAGTAAAACGGCAGCTGCCATGTTGGTGTTCTAAACCAATCCTCTGGGAGTTGAACCTTTTTCTAAAAACGATCATTTGTTCCAATAAATTTACATAGTAGCTGATCACCTGAGTGAAGACGTGAGTGTATAGGTAATCATACGGAACACAAGTTCAATTTGGAATTCATGTGCACGAGTGCAAATCAAGATACCATTCTTAACGTGTCAAGAATAAGTTGTCGAAATGAGTCAAAAAAGATTAAATTCTTACCAGTTAAAAATGGGCCATTTTCGAGTCACCCAGAACCTCTATTTCAAAGCGAGGCTAAGTGCGAAGCCATTGATTTGAAAATGTTTTTTCTATTCTTATGCAAATAGGACTGATTTGTACAAGAAAGGTTTTTTTCTTAACCTCGCTTTGAAAGTGAGAGATTTTGGGACGCGGAAATGGCCTCTTTGCGCTTCTCGCGCTCGAATCTTTACTCAGTGATGATGCTGTTCGTGTTTGTCCGTGTTGCTAGTCCAATATTTATAATTTGTTTCATTTATTCCTACGAAACTTGCCTGGCTTGACAACGCATTGTGCGGTTCAGGTTACAAACAGTTTGTTTATACTAAACTAGCACCTCATTTCCCGCCGGTAAACAAAACTCTCCATAAGTTTTCTGTAAAGCCCCGCACATTTATTATGCATACAAGTTTCGAATCTGTTCCTATTCATTATTTGTTTGAAATAGTATGAAATTGCATCATGCATAATAAATGTATGAGGCTGTACGGAAATCTTACCACGGTTTTTTCTATATTGCTATATTAAATATAAGCCCCGATTAAGGGCCTCTATTGTTGCAATGAACGATGATTATGTGTTTTTATACAGCGCTAACATCTCCTGGGGTAAATGGCTGTATGCATATACGTCTCCAGAGACCACTTCAAATACACTGGAACTAGCCTCTAATGATACAACTGGTGATACCTTGTTTCTAAGCTAGTTCCATTTTATTAGTTGGAGTGTGTGGTTTTTAATAAGCAACATCTTCATTTAACAGATAATTCATTACGAAGTTTAAATATTTCTATTAAAAAACTCATACACAAGCAGCGTCGAAGCTTTGACATTTACCACACTACGCACTTAAATTACAGTCACTCGCCTTGATACATATAATTGTTTTGGCGACATATCTATAAACAAACATGAAATGTCAAAGAAAGCACACACTACAAATAGATAACAAAACAAAAGACAAAAGACATTCATTCTTCAGTGGCGAATGCCCGACTATGCTGAAATTGGTGAAAGGACTATCCAGTCCTTACAAGAAATCACAGGAGCCATTCACCGCATGGTAGGCTCTCTTTCTCAAGTTCAGAGAATCGTTTCAGTTTTAGGTCTCTTAACAGACTTAGCATACATATTAGAGTACCAAAAATACGATAATTGATTTCGAAACATACTTTAATGCAATGAGCGTTGAAGCGAGAAGACGTTTTCTCTATTCATTCACTGCTTGTAAATTTCTCGTAATTAAGAATTGTTTTCTGTTATACCGTTTTGACAGATATCAAGGTGCCTCGACATATACTTAAGTGAGAACTAGCTTTTAAAAGTGGTCATTGAATAAGCGGTCAATACATTATGCATACAGTAACACACTAATATAGAAAACATACTTTGGGTAAACCAATATTTCGTATAAGACTTTATACACTGTTAATACAGCCGTTTTAACGGTGATATTCTGCATTATCTTTATTTGACTGGCGATGCCTGCTGCGGGTGTCCTGATTTGCAGTCCATAAAATTTGCAAAGCCGTGGTTACAAAGAATTATGTTGCAATTCAAATTCGCGTAGTTTTAGTTTAATTTTATCTTTCATATTAACGAAAAGGAAAATATTTATCTTTAAAACGACGGTATTAGAGCGAAAAGTGGTGAAAAGCTTTGTCCAAGTATTTAGAAATTCGTAAATTGCAGTTGTGATATTGAACAGCTGCTAGTTCAAGTAACCCATATCGACCCTCATTTTCATATACTCCGATTTAATACAGAAAAACAATAATAGCACACCGGAAAAAATTCTCTTCAACGCTCTCTTTCAACAATCCGAGCAGATTAAACTATCTAATCTACTCAGGGAATTGATTTTTATCTATAATTGGAACAAATTTCTTAATCTTTTCCTAGAGCCAATTATTGCTTGAAGTATTGCATTTTAATTTGGTTAAGCAAGTATGTGAATAAAATTTAAAAAAACGTCGGCAGTCATTTCACATCCTACATTTGGTCTGAACGTATTTTGCGATGTGAAATTTGTGATAACTAAGAAAGATTCAATTTTTGCAATAGTAAATGAATTGTAACTGTGAAATATAACTTCACGTGGAATATGAGAATGTTATGGTACCATATAATGGAGTTTCGTTAAAAAACAAAATACTAGAATTTTCTTTAAGTCCTCAATTTCTGATTTATCGCATTTTTAATGACCGAGGGCTATACCAGAATACAATCACAATCAAGGGGTAGCGGTTAAGTCATTATCGCAAATTTGCATAGTGTTATCCGGTTGGCTTCCCTAGTTGTGATAAATAGCAAATAATCATGATAACACTCAAAATTAGCAACACAGACAGCAGAATGGTTAAAAAGTCATTTTAAGGGAAACTGCTCTCTTGTGCTTGCTCATTAAATTCATTCGTGATTAACATTCAGTTGCCGGTTCTTATACCGCAATCTAATGACATGTCCTTTCCCGTTAATTGTCATTACGAAATCAAATTTATTTAGTGTACAGGAAAAAAACATTAATCAACTCTATTTTGGTCGTATTTTCTCTATTGAAATTAATAAAGTAAAGAAAGGAACTACCTACCTCACCAAAAACAAAACGAGTGCATGTACGTCGAATATGTGGGTAAGTACGTCATACCATACATGCATGAAATAATAAACATACCGGTATCATAAATCATTTTACATAATAAAGTAGGAGGATGAAACATCAAATTGATATCATTTTTTGTTATTCAGGCATAATAATGATAATAAAAAAATGAGCAATTCTTCGCCGCCAAGGTGTTAAGATTGTATTCGTAGAAACTGACTACCGTTGTTGAATAACCTTAAGTTTCCGCATTTAATGTTCACTTAATTTGTGAACGAATGAGCCACTTACATTATGCAAAAACGAAAACCCAAACCACAAAAACCCGGTCATAGCAGGTATCTTATGTTACAAAGGAAAACTCAAGCAGACAGGTTATAAAAGCACAGCCGGAGGTTATACTGACCAATTTACAAACCGTTCTATTTAACCTTTTGTTTTGTGGAACATAAGGAACATTTTTTTATATTGGCGTTAAAAGCAGTTAGATTGGCACGTCTACCAGACTGTAGTTCTGTTGCGATTAAATAGCGAATTTGAGGTTTGGCTCAATATTAAAATTTAGGTAGAAATTTACCAGAAAGCGTTATTCTGAATAGAATAATTAACAATTATTCCTCGAGCCCGAATGGGTTCTGAGTCAGTAGCTATTGACTCAGGGTCCATTCGGGCTCGAGGAATAATTGTTAATTAGTAAAATCCAACTAGTTGGTCAAAAATATCGAGAATAAAAAAATTTTAGCTAGTTAAAGCCAGACTTTAATCCTTTTTTGCTACTAGTGGGCTATAACATATAGCCTAGTAGTAGCTCAACCAGTCAGAACGCAGCATTGATAATAGACTACTAGTTGGATTTTACTAACACCGAATGGCCTGTGTACAACCACCCCCGTCCACTCAAAACCGAAAATGGGGAGAGATCCTCCCCCTGACTTTGTTCTAGAAGAGGCCACTTAGACGTCGGATATTACATTGTTTAAAATACGTGTAATTATTTATCGCGCTGTGCTTCTTATACAGTGACAATGAAAAAACATATTTAATTAGTTCGACGATGGATCAAAATTACAACCAAAACCATTTCTTCGTAACTTCGTAGTTTTACTTGGAATACACAATCAATGCGTATTTTTAAGATATGCCTTAGTTTGGATGAAAGAGATATAGGAATTTCATGTTATATGTATTCGTGCCCGTGTTTGGTCGGGCTAAAATATCCAGCCAGGTTTCCCTCAAATCTGGATTAAATTTTCGGTGCGACAAGAATTTTAGCCTTTGATTTTGCGGAAACACGTAACCAAAATTTCTTTAGTTTAGGCGAACTGAAGACTCCACCCGGCTTCTTTTTATTACAAGTACGACGAGCAGAGGTTCGGTAAAATGCCCGAGAAGCCAGTGCATCAGCCGCGTACGCAGTTATTTTTATCTTTCGCAGTATTTGCTCCGCGTCCATGAAAAAAGGAGGCTGTTCGAGGACTTTATCAAGCATAGGCGCACTTTACTGAGCCAAAGTCACCAGTGTGGCGCATAACTTGAGAGCAGAGCCCGTAGTCAACATCGATCCAACTCGGACCATTGTTTACCAGGATGCAGCGTGGCCTGGTGGCTAGAGCGCTGGACTTGCCATTCAGAGCCAAATTTGAATCGATGACCAGCGAACCGAGGCCAAAACAAAGAAAAAACGGCTAAAACTGTTCAGAGTGGCTCACGTTTTACACCTTTTCGCCTTAACTGTATAAACATTATTAGTGTCAGCATATGGATTTTGTAGAAGATACGTTAATAAAAAATACAAGACCACTGGTGACTTTGTAGACCTTGTAGAACTCGCTTTTTCGCTTTGAAAATCGGCTACTTTAGTCACTATTTTGTATGGGAGGTCATGTTAGAGGCTAAATATCTGTTCGGCAAGTCACTATATTCAAGCGTCAGCATATGGCTATGTTAGTGTACGATTACGTTGTTGGGAAGTTCTGGCTTTTTGTCGATTTGTAAAAGTAGTCCTGCTCAAGACAATAGAATTCTGTGCGATGGGCCCCGAGTTCAAGTCCCGCACTGACCGCTAGCTGGATTTGCTCACGGTAGTCCCGAGTTCAAATCTTCGGCCACGCTTGTAAACAGCCAGCTGGTTTACCTCCGGCCAGTTAAGGTTCTTGACCTTGATAAGTTTGATTTGAACTATTTGTTTCAGGCATTTGCTCGGCCCCACTACCATTAGTGCTATAAATACTGCCAAGGGTAAATAACAAAATTATTAATATTATTATATGATATGACGTTGATTTAATAAAAAAACTACATTGCAGTGACTGTCGTACGAAAATAGAGAAATAAGTCTCAGGCTGATTTACAATGTATTTTGGGAATTATTTGCAAATTTTCATTTAACACCCTCCTCGATCTCCTTAATTCTTCATATCTTACTCAGACTCACTCATTAATTTCTTTATTATTCATTCAAAATAATTCCTTGTTGAAAACAACAGTGTACGTTTAGGTTTGTCTAGCTCCGCAAATATTCTCCAAATAGAAGATGTCGCCCTTGTCTTCTTGCTGTTTTTGCCATGTTTTTAGCTATTATTTCGCCTAGTTCCAGCTGTAGTTCTTACTCTTGAAACGAGTGAAATGTCCACTATTTTTTTTTTCACAAACAAAACGACTCAACCTCGTCCCCAAGTCTTCTCGGTTAACGATGCATTAACCTGTAGCGGGCTGCATTTTTGACGTCATTTCCTCGGTAAACACAAAATTCTTCCCAATTTGGTCATCAGTAACTGATTACGGTGAATTATGCGTGTGCTTTTAGCCAATCAGAATTGGGGAAATATTTTGAATGAATAATAATTGTTGTTAACAACCCTTTGTTCTTTAATTTTATACCCGCAGAAACTATTAACCCAAAGAGATAAACGCTGAAAAAGAAGAAAACTACGTTCTAAAACAAGATTACTACAGAATTTCTTTAAACATGGCTAGCAAGATGTATCTTTATGGTTTTTTGACAGCTACAATTATCATTCTTGTTTTAACAAGTAAGTAAATGTAGTTTACTTGTATATTCTAGGTCTATTACTTCTTAGAAGACCTACCTCAAAACAGGCACATACTTTCTGAAGACCTGACGGATAAAAGAGTAGTCAATAATTGACTCTGGATTTTGAGACGCTTAAAGTAATCAAAACAACTTATCGAGCAAAGGTCAAAGGTTGATAGTTTACCCGATTTTGTCCATAGATCGTCCAGAAACGTCTTTAACCCTGGAACACCTGGTGTGGTCACCTCAGGAGTCATCTCCATGAAAAAAATTAAACGTGTCTAAAGTAAATGGAAAGTGTTTGAAAGAAAAGAAGGCAACTAAAAGATGAGTCCGATGTCCTGATGGCACCAAATTTTATAAACCTCGCATTTTTAAGGCAATACGTGACCTGATTTATAGTAATAAAAACGTGCCTCTAGTTATGAGTGAGACAACCAGAGGAGTCATTGAGTGACAACAACGCATTCACGTTTATTCCAAAAAGGCGCAGAAAGGCTACTCACAGAGCTTTACGTTAGATATTCCCGTATCTGGAAGACACTGTCACAGAACGTTCGTCATAAAAGCTTTGCTTTAGTACCTATAAAAATAATTTACTGTTAATTCTTTAAACATATAGACGACAAGAAAGACTAAAATGGCGTTGGCACGTAGCTTTTGTTCAACAGCGCCCTCAGGATAGTACATTATCCACATTGCTGCTTCCTGATTTCCTAATTATGAAAAGTTTAACTTGATTTTTATGGCTGGTAGGATTGTTGTAAAAGGCGACGTCCTGTAGTAACTTCCACCAATATTCTTACTTAACTGTATTTAAAACATACCAAACAAAAACCAACAATGCGTTGAACTTGGATATTTGCACTGATGAATTGAATTATGCATGTTTTAATTAAGGTTAATAAAACAGTTTCGCTTGAGAGAAAAAACATACACCTCATAAAAAAACCTTAATTAAAAAAAAACAACTAGTTTCAAAATTGACAAACAACGAATCCGTAACAAAAAAAGATTCTTGGAATTATCGACACTAATATAAAACATTGTCTTCACTGAAAAGTTAAATTTCATAATTTGAATTAAAGGTCCCTCAATAACGTCAAGTGCCTCGGCCTCCACCTGTGCTTGCCCGTCAGCCAGCGTGTCGACCAGTGTGTCGCAAAGTGTCTCAGACTCCTACTCGTCTGCTATCGTGGCCCACAACTGTACTTGCAAGACACCCAGCGCTTCGACCAGTACCTCGGCCTCCACACCGCCCAGTGTGTCGCCAAGTGTGTCGGCCTCCATCTCTGCTAGCGTGTCAGCCAGCGTGTCGACCAGTATCTCGGCCTCAACACCGCCCAGTGTGTCGCCAAGTGTGTCGGCCTCCACCTCTGCTAGCTCGTCTGCTAGCTGGTCAGCCAGCGTGTCGACCAGTACCTCGGCCTCCACACCGCCCAGTGTGTCGCCAAGTGTATCGGCCTCCACCTCTGCTAGCTGGTCAGCCAGCGTGTCGACCAGTGTGTCGCAAAGTGTCCCAGACTCCAACTCCTCTGCTATCGTGGCCCACACCTGTACTTGCAAGACACCCAGCGCGTCGACCAGTGCCTCGGCCTCCACACTGCCCAGTGTGTCGCCAAGTGTGTCGGCCTCCACCTCTGCTAGAATGTCAGCCAGCGTGTCGAACAGTACCTCGGCCTCCACACCGCCCAGTGTGTCGCCAAGTGTGTCGGCCTCTACGTCTAAAACCGTGTCAGCCAGCGTGTCGCCAAGAGTGTTGGCCGGCACCTGTGCTTGCCCGTCAGCCAGCGTGTCGACCAGTACCTCGGCCTCCACACTTCCCAGTGTGTCGCCAAGTGTGTCGGCCTCCACCTCTGCTAGCGTTTCAGCCAGCGTGTCAACCAGCACCTCCGCCTCCACACCGCCCAGTGTGTCAGCCTCCACCTCTGCTAGCATGTCAGCCAGCGTGTCGACCAGTACCTCGGCCTCCACATCGCCAAGTGTATCAACAAGTGTCTCGGCTCCCATCTCTGCTAGCGTGTCAGCCAGCGTGTCGACCAGTACCTCGGCCTCCACACCGCCCAGTGTGTCAGCCTCCACCTCTGCTACCATGTCAGCCAGCGTGTCGACCAGTACCTCGGCCTCCACATCGCCCAGTGTATCACCAAGTGTCTCGGCTTCCATCTCTGCTAGCGTGTCAGCAAGCGTGTCGACCAGTACCTCGGCCTCCACACCGCCCAGTGTGTCGCCAAGTGTGTCGGCCTCCACCTCTGCTAGCTGGTCAGCCAGCGTGTCGACCAGTGTGTCGCAAAGTGTCCCAGACTCCAACTCCTCTGCTATCGTGGCCCACACCTGTACTTGCAAGACACCCAGCGCGTCGACCAGTGCCTCGGCCTCCACACTGCCCAGTGTGTCGCCAAGTGTGTCGGCCTCCACCTCTGCTAGCATGTCAGCCAGCGTGTCGAACAGTACCTCGGCCTCCACACCGCCCAGTGTGTCGCCAAGTGTGTCGGCCTCTACCTCTAAAACCGTGTCAGCCAGCGTGTCGCCAAGAGGGTTGGCCGCCACCTGTGCTTGCCCGTCAGCCAGCGTGTCGACCACTACCTCGGCCTCCACACTTCCCAGTGTGTCGCCAAGTGTGTCGGCCTCCACATCTGCTAGCGTTTCAGCCAGCGTGTCAACCAGCACCTCGGCCTCCACACCGCCCAGTGTGTCAGCCTCCACCTCTGCTAGCATGTCAGCCAGCGTGTCGACCAGTACCTCGGCCTCCACATCGCCCAGTGTATCAACAAGTGTCTCGGCTTCCATCTCTGCTAGCGTGTCAGCCAGCGTGTCGACCAGTACCTCGGCCTCCACACCGCCCAGTGTGTCAGCCTCCACCTCTGCTAGCATGTCAGCCAGCGTGTCGACCAGTACCTCGGCCTCCACATCGCCCAGTGTATCACCAAGTGTCTCGGCTTCCATCTCTGCTAGCGTGTCAGCCAGCGTGTCGACCAGTACCTCGGCCTCCACACCGCCCAGTGTATCACCAAGTGTCTCGGCTTCCATCTCTGCTAGCGTGTCAGCCAGCGTGTCGACCAGTACCTCGGCCTCCACACCGCCCAGTGTGTCGGTCTCCACCTCTGCTAGCATGTCAGCCAGCGTGTCGACCAGTACCTCGGTCTCCACACCGTCCAGTGTGTCGCCAAGTGTGTCGGCCTCCACCTCTGCTAGCATGTCAGCCAGTGTATCGACCAGTACCTCGGCCGTCACATCGCCCAGTGTATCACCAAGTGTCTCGGCTTCCATCTCTGCTAGCGTGTCAGCCAGCGTGTCGACCAGTACCTCGGCCTCCACGCCGCCCAGTGTGTCGCCAAGTGTGTCGGCCTTCACCTCTGCTAGCGTGTCAGCCAGCGTGTCGACCAGTACCTCTGCCTCCACACCGCCCAGTGTGTCGGTCTCCACCTCTGCTAGCATGTCAGCCAGCGTGTCGACCAGTACTTCGGCCTCTACACCGCCCAGTGTGTCGCCAAGTGTGTCGGCCTCCACCTCTGCTAGCTGGTCAGCCAGCGTGTCGACCAGTGTGTCGCAAAGTGTCCCAGACTCCAACTCCTCTGCTATCGTGGCCCACACCTGTACTTGCAAGACACCCAGCGCGTCGACCAGTGCCTCGGCCTCCACACTGCCCAGTGTGTCGCCAAGTGTGTCGGCCTCCACCTCTGCTAGCATGTCAGCCAGCGTGTCGAACAGTACCTCGGCCTCCACACCGCCCAGTGTGTCGCCAAGTGTGTCGGCCTCTACCTCTAAAACCGTGTCAGCCAGCGTGTCGCCAAGAGTGTTGGCCGCCACCTGTGCTTGCCCGTCAGCCAGTGTGTCGACCAGTACCTCGGCCTCCACACCGCCTAGTGTGTCGCCAAGTGTGTCGGCCTCCACCTCTGCTAAAGCATCAGCCAGCGTGTCGACCAGCACCTCGGCCTCCACACCGCCCAGTGTGTCGGTCTCCACCTCTTCTAGCATGTCAGCCAGCGTGTCGACCAGTACCTCGGTCTCCACACCGCCCAGTGTGTCGCCAAGTGTGTCGGCCTCCACCTCTGCTAGCGTTTCAGCCAGTGTATCGACCAGTACCTCGGCCGTCACATCACCCAGTGTATCACCAAGTGTCTCGGCTTCCATCTCTGCTAGCGTGTCAGCCAGCCTGTCGACCAGTATCTCGGCCTCCACACCGCCCAGCGTGTCGCCAAGTGTGTCGGCCTCCACCTCTGCTAGCGTTTCTGCCAGCGTATCGACCAGTACCTCAGCCTCCACACCTCCTAGTGTGTCGCCACGTGTGTCGGCCTCTACCTCTGCTAGCGTTTCAGCTAGCGTGTCGACCAGCACCTCGGCCTCCACACCGCCCAGTGTGTCGCCAAGTATGTCGGCCTCCACCTCTGCTAGCATGTCAGCCAGCGTGTCGACCAGTACCTCGGCCTCCACGCCGCCCAGTGTGTCGCCAAGTGTGTCGGCCTTCACCTCTGCTAGCGTGTCAGCCAGCGTGTCGACCAGTACCTCTGCCTCCACACCGCCCAGTGTGTCGGTCTCCACCTCTGCTAGCATGTCAGCCAGTGTGTCGACCAGTACCTCGGCCTCTACACCGCCCAGTGTGTCGCCAAGTGTGTCGGCCTCCACCTCTGCTAGCTGGTCAGCCAGCGTGTTGACCAGTGTGTCGCAAAGTGTCCCAGACTCCAACTCCTCTGCTATCATGGCCCACACCTGTACTTGCAAGACACCCAGCGCGTCGACCAGTGCCTCGGCCTCCACACCGCCCAGTGTGTTGCCAAGTGTGTCGGCCTCTACGTCTAAAACCGTGTCAGCCAGCGTGTCGCCAAGAGTGTTGGCCGCCACCTGTGCTTGCCCGTCAGCCAGCGTGTCGACCAGTACCTCGGCCTCCACACCGCCTAGTGTGTCGCCAAGTGTGTCGGCCTCCACCTCTGCTAGCGCATCAGCCAGCGTGTCGACCAGCACCTCGGCCTCCACACCGCCCAGTGTGTCGGTCTCCACCTCTTCTAGCATGTCAGCCAGCGTGTCG
This sequence comes from Porites divaricata, assembly GCA_038088405.1. NCBI lineage: Eukaryota > Metazoa > Cnidaria > Anthozoa > Scleractinia > Poritidae > Porites > Porites divaricata. The sequence continues at coordinate 6,769,023 of JBBMOI010000009.1, forward strand.
ACCAGTACCTCGGTCTCCACATCGCCCAGTGTGTCGCCAAGTGTGTCGGCCTCCACCTCTGCTAGCGTTTCAGCCAGTGTATCGACCAGTACCTCGGCCGTCACATCACCCAGTGTATCACCAAGTGTCTCGGCTTCCATCTCTGCTAGCGTGTCAGCCAGCGTGTCGACCAGTATCTCGGCCTCCACACCGCCCAGCGTGTCGCCAAGTGTGTCGGCCTCCACCTCTGCTAGCGTTTCTGCCAGCGTATCGACCAGTACCTCAGCCTCCACACCTCCTAGTGTGTCGCCACGTGTGTCGGCCTCTACCTCTGCTAGCGTTTCAGCAAGCGTGTCGACCAGCACCTCGGCCTCCACACCGCCCAGTGTGTCGCCAAGTATGTCGGCCTCCACCTCTGCTAGCATGTCAGCCAGCGTGTCGACCAGTACCTCGGCCTCCACACCGCCCAGCGTGTCGCCAAGTGTGTCGGCCTCCACCTCTGCTAGCGTTTCAGCCAGCGTATCGACCAGTACCTCAGCCTCCACACCACCTAGTGTGTCGCCACGTGTGTCGGCCTCTACCTCTGCTAGCGTTTCAGCCAGCGTGTCGACCAGCACCTCGGCCTCCACACCGCCCAGTGTGTCGGTCTCCACCTCTGCTAGCATGTCAGCCAGCGTGTCGACCAGTACCTCGGTCTCCACACCGCCCAGTGTGTCGCCAAGTGTGTCGGCCTCCACCTCTGCTAGCATGTCAGCCAGCGTGTCGACCAGTACTTCTGCCTCCACACCACCCAGTGTGTCGCCAAGTGTGTCGGCCTCCACCTCTGCTAGCGCTTCAGCCAGCGTGTCGACCAGCACCTCGGCCTCCACACCACCCAGTGTGTCGGTCTCCACCTCTGCTAGCATGTCAGCCAGCGTGTCGACCAGTACCTCGGTCTCCACACTGCCCAGTGTGTCGCCAAGTGTGTCGGCCTCCACCTCTGCTAGCGTTTCAGCCAGTGTATCGACCAGTACCTCGGCCGTCGCATCGCCCAGTGTATCACCAAGTGTCTCGGCTTCCATCTCTGCTATCGTGTCAGCCAGCGTGTCGACCAGTACCTCGGCCACCACACCGCCCAGTGTGTCGCTAAGTGAGTCGGCTTCCACCTCTGCTAGCATGTCAGCCATCGTGTCGACCAGTGGGTCGGTCTCCACCTCTGCTAGCGTGTCAGCCAGCGTGTCGACCAGTTCTTTGGCCTCCATATCGGTCACTTTGTCGACTAGTGCCTCGGCGTCCATATCACCCAGTATTTTGCCAAGTTTCCCGACGAGTGTATCGACCAGTCTGTCAGCTTCTATTAGTAAGATTTGGTATTTATTCAAAAAATTGTTCTTGTTTTTGCCTGTGTTGATGTATTTTTTGGTTTGTTTTTAGATATCAATGATTGTGCAAATGTCACTTGTTTAAACAATGGAACATGTAGAGATGTAGTTGGTGGTTTTCGGTGTGAATGTCGTCCCGGTTACTTTGGGAAACTTTGTGAGAATGGTAAGGGTGTTTTTATTCGATAGATTGGAATCCTTTTTTTCAAACCATTAAGAGTCAAGCCAATTTTACAAAAAACTAATTGGTTGTCCCGAGTTAAACACAAAGTTTCTAGTTGTGTAATGTGGATAGGTGTTAATGTGGGTAGTATATAACCGCTCGCTCTTAATGTTATTCTCTTATTTTCTTGAAACTATCCCTGTCGTCATTAGATTCTTACTCACTTTTGGACGCGTTTTTGTAGAAACTAGTGCCAATATTCGGTAGTTATTTCATTATCAATGTTACATTTAAACAAATGTGAAATAGTGTTTGGTCATTCTTTTTTTTATTATTCTATGCGTTAATTTTGTTTGTAATTGGGTATGTTTCATTTATTTGAGCCAAAAGGTGTCCAGTGAGAGTGAGACAAACAGCTTGACCACCTTAACATTTCATTTTCGGTATTCGTATCGTTCATTTAATGTACACTTAATGTCAGTTCCCGAGGGAAACAGTTAGTTTTATTTTCCCGAGGAAAAACAAAACTAACTGTTCCCCCGAGGGAACTGACTTTAAGTGTTTTGTTATATTCCTAGACTTTCACTTCAACAGCAACAAAAGAATAACTGGAGCGAACCAGAACAGTCGACACATTATTAATGACAACACAAATTTATTTCTCAAAACCACTGAATGAATTATTTACAACTACTTTCCTTACATTATCTGCATCTTTTTCCTCCACTAGCTGCTGTTTCTCTTCTAGGATGACTTTAAAAATCGTTGCTTTTTAGTTTGAGGCTTTGTGTTTGTGTTGTTGTGTTCATTCGCGAAAAAGAAAACTGGCAGTGTTTTTCCCGCCTTCTGTCACACCACCTTCCACCATTCTTTGATCACGTGCTGTAATGTATCCCGAGCGGGGTACATTGCGTGATGTATCACGATCGGGATACATTTGATTTTAGTCAAGGCCACGTGACCAGGAATCAACCAATGACAGCCCCTGTTTAGTTGATTGAAAGTCTAGGAATATAACAATGGAGTATGTTACATTGCATCTCATAGCGGAGCTCTCTTGTTGTTCAAAGACTGGTTAAGATAACTTGGGGTTAGTGCGAAATTTGAATTCAGTTATAAAAGTTTAACCATCAAATTCAGTTTAATTCTTTCTGTCTACAATTTAATGATGCATGCGCTACAAAGAATGACAAAATTATCCGCGAAGTTGCTTTTGAACAATTGTTGGTTTTCACATGACGTCACTAAAATTCAAACTAAAAAACTATCGATCCTAGCGAGATTTTACTTTCACGATGCATTAGAGCAGCTAAAAACTAACTTTCATACAAATTTTCGCTTCAAAGGGGTTCTTGGTTTTGTGATAGAGTACGCTTGAATTTCTAAGCTTTTGCGTGACGCGGCATTTACATGACGGCCAGGAGAGCTGTCATGTAGGTTAAGAAAATGACTTACTTCAGGAAATTTTGCTGTCTAATCAGTTCATGTATTAGAAAAAGTATTACTTTAATGTTTATGAGTTTCTCGAATAATGAATTCACGCTTTTGTAGCAAAACTCGGTAACAGATGTTTCTTTTGGTTTCCGTCCGCCATGTTGGAGCTCATCCAGGTGAGCACCAGCATGGCGTCTCCATACAAATCTCTATAAGTTTGGGTAAAACATTTCTTCGGATATCTCGTATACGAAAGATTTCTTTGACCTGAATCTTGGCGAGGGTCTTTGTATATGTACCTCCTTTCATTTCCCAGATTCTGGACTTTATCTATTGAACGGTTTTGATTTTTATTTGATCTATTTTGAATGGTGTGACACTGAAAACCAGCAATAGAAGAAGAAACCCCGGATTGAAATTTTATCCTGGGTTAGTGCTAATCAGCCTTTGAACAACTTGGCCCAGGGGGGTCGGGGAAGTAGATGGGCATCTAAGCGGGTTGGCTTATACAAATATCTATGCGGGTTTATAACCGGAATTTTGCCTTATGGGAGAAATATCAGTTCTATCTGAGTAAAGAATTTCCAGGCACCTATCATTCTATGATATTTGAGTATTAGTAAGAAATAATGAGACATGGTGTACTGGCGCGAGCTTCTCCTTAGAACACAATAAAATTAATCACAGAGCTGGCCTTAACCAATCTCCTATCTAACAAGAGCGAAAGGAAATACTGTTTCATTAAATTCTTAACGTCACTTGGGACCAATTTAATTCTACTGAATTTCCTCAGTAATTTTTCAGGATTCAGGCTGTTGGCTGGTCTGAGTTTACTACTGTCGCACGTATTTTTCATATTATTATTATGGTCAAATGGAGGTATATTGGCTATTAACCCAGTTAGTGATCGTCAGGACCAACGAAAAATCTATAAATGCATTATACGACTTGTGAATTTAAATAATACGGTTTATTTTTCTCGATTTATAAGAAAAAATGATAAGAGTTGATATATTTTTGGTATTTCTTATTTCAGAACCTGATCCATGTAGTCCCGAGAATCCATGTCAAAACAGTGGAAACTGTAGCATTGTAGGCAATACGTTCTCATGCAGCTGCCCGCCAGACTATGAAGGAGACACCTGCCAAATAAGTAAATGTTTCAATCTCTTATCTTTCACTTTCAGAATCTTACCTTGAAGTACTGATGTAAGAAATTTCGATTAAAGATAGTAAATAGGAGGGCGTAGCTAGAAATTTCCTTGAGGTTTGCACAGTTTTCAAAATCAACCATAACCCGTCTCCAAAATCCTGTTCACGAGGGTGACTTGTTTACATTTCCCCTCTTATCAGGCAGCATAATAAAGAAAAAATAGAGAAAACAGCGCATTTTGTTTGGAAAAACCTATGTGAAAGAGTATAAAGGGGAATTATATAGGGTATTAAACTGCGCCTTTTTTAACTTCTTTCTTTTCTTTGCTTTGGTTTTCTATTTTGTTTTTTGTACGCACGTGTCACTCACGCGCTTACTGAGTGCACAGGTAGCTACCTCCCTATAGTAGCGAACGTTTTATTTTGCAACAAAAGGTAACCCTTTTGGGGTTTCAGGAGGGGCATGTGTACGTTGCTGTTATAGTTATGAGAGTTGTACGTTAAATAAGGAAAAAATGTAGAATGAAAAGCTCATGTGCAACAATTAAACTGGTTATCATTCGTGTCTCGTAAATGACCAGATGTACCGTTCGTGTAAATATAAGCATAAATTTACGTGCTATATGTGAGAAATAAGCACTTTACAGAAAACGAGACTCCGCAATGGGAGTCAGGTCGTTTAAAGAAAAAAGCAAGGAAAGGAAAAACGATTGTGCTTTGGTTGTTTAATCGGATCCAGAACTAAAATGCAGATAGCAATGAATATTTTTTATAAGCCACTTTATGTATTGAAGGCGGGATCGAGTAGAAAGTGGACATTGACATATCAAAACATCTGATTATCACATACAATAATAAGTAATTCTGTTTTGATTTGCATTTTCTTTTAGAGAAACCTTCGAGGATCATTCTTGTGGTAATAACTGTCCGAAACAGGGAATTTATAAACGATTACACGGACCTTCAGAAACCAGTAACAAGAGTTCTGGTTGTACAGATAACTGAAGAATTAGTTCGTTTCTTCAAAGGAATATTTGGCGACTCTTTTGAGGGAATAATAATTATTGGTTTTTTCGAAGGAAGTGTTGGGGTCAACTTTGAATTATCACTTAAGCCATCGTCGAACGTGACCAATACCACTGTTGTAGACGAGCTCCAAAATGCCAATGGAACTCAAGCCTTGGGTTTTCTAGAGTTGGGCAAAATATCCGCGATAGAACAAATCCAGCCGACTACACAAACGACGGTAATGACATCACCGATTACACAAGCGACGGTAATAACATCACCCGCTCCATCAGGTATGTGTTTAGTAACAGATCGGTACAGGTGTTTTTTGAATTTTACGTCAGTATCTTTAGTACCGTGTGGCACGAGATTTTTGCGGGTTCTACTTTTTGCGATTTTTCTAGCGATCCGCAAAAATATGTTCCCACAAAAATGCACTCTAGAGTAAATATTCTTTAACTTAAATTCGCTACACAAAAATAAAGTACTAAGAAATCGCCTTTATTCAATCACAACTTGTCTCTATCATTCAGAAACAAAACGTTATACGATGAAATACTGGTTTATTGTTTGAAAGTATATCTATTTCTGTTGCACGTACTCAATAAAAAACGAAAATATTATCGATGCTAGGTACTGAGTACTTTCTGAAAATGGCAAAAATTAGCTCCCGCAAACAACAAAAATCGCCAATCCGCAAAAATAATCTCGCGCAAAATTTTCTTGCCACACGGTGGGCATCAATTGACTAACAAACCTGATGCCTACGGTGTACTCATTTAAATCCTTCTCTCTCTTTCTCCATTCGTGTTACTTTTTGGAGAATTAAAGCTACTTAAGCTACAAGGAAAGAAAAGATGTCGAAACAAGAATTTGAGGTCGCAGATACGAATCGAACTTGGGACCTCATGAACAAACTATACCAATTCTTGAAAAAAAGCCAGGACTTGCATTTCTTGATTATAGTGTATTTTCCAAAAAGTTTATAACTTTAAGTGAAACAGAAGATCCTTTCGAATTTCTAGTTTATGACTCTAAAATTTCCACTTAAATAACAGTTAAAGTGGGCATTTCCTTAGGGGCCCATGAAATGGACTCGTTGCTAGGTTGTCCGGTTAACACGCAGGTTATTTCTGGTTTTCGTATAGGGCGCGTTTTTGGACTGTTTGGATTTTTGGATTTTTGGCTCTGTTGGCCGCGCGATATATTTTTTAGGTGACGTGCGTATCGTTTTCTTTCTCCACGGTAAACAATACAGGCGTTTCACTTACACCCTTCCAGCTGTACTGTTTTACCATGCATGTTCTACAATATAGGGATAACCAACAAATTAATATTTATTTTGGCCGGCATTGCATTTTCCTTAATAAAAGACCCTCAAGAAAGAGCAAAGCCCTAAACTAAGTCATACTTGATTCAATCACTTAAATAAAGACCTTTGAAAATATTAGTATTCATTTTGTTGTATAAATTTCAAAATTGAGTACAACAAAACAATTTATCAGCAAACAAACACATCAATAGACTTGGTAAATGGAAGGTCATCAGGAGATCACTTTAAAATGACTTATTATTGTAAGTTATTTAGCATGAGTTGGTAAATGTAAGTATTTTACCTATATTTTTGTTCAGTTATTCATGGTTTTATGGTTTTGTTTTTGCTTTTTTGTTCACCGATAGACTCTCCTTTACTTGAGACATGGGAAGTCGTGTTGATTGTGGCTGCTGTCATCGTTTTCCTGCTTCTTATCATCATCTTAATTTTAGTGGTAAGTTGACATCATAGTTTTTTTCTAATCAGGTTTATATTCAAGTGAACTCAAATTTTCATTAATATTCTACTTATCTTCTTACTTCTAGACCCTATTCATCTCTTTAGGTCAATTTTCATAAAATTCCAAGAAAATAAGAACATAAAGATAAGATGCGCAAGTCAGTCAATTTTTAAAATTCACAATGCAAAATGAATTACATTGTTTGAGAATAAAGATCCCTGGTCTGAATTGATTTCCTGCTAAAGTGGTTGAATGCTTATCACAACCTGGATTAGGCATCGGCGGTCACTCAGTCTTAAAATAGTGACATTTTATCAGAGATTGTTGTCTCTACAAACTTAATTTATTTTCACCTGTTGTTGAATATTTTACACAGAAAACTATCCATAGCCAATTTCAACATACTTTTCGTAATTTTTTGTGATTTTTAATTTACAGGTTAAATACAGACACAACAAGAATAGCGGAAAGGAAATGATAGCCTTCGACGGTTACTGGGAGCTAAGGGCGGATGCAAAGTATAAGCAACCTCCTATGAGAGCAAGTCAACCAAGCTACACAAACGGAATATATTCAAATGGTACTCCGGTAAGAGTAACACGGTTTATTCGAGAGTTTTATAGGCATGATACTCCCTTATTTCCCTTTAGAATAGTAGATTGCGTGTAGACGTTTTCTACACCCTTCGTTGTATTCGAAAATACCCAAGCACCTGTAAAATTCGCCACTCACGAGCAATATATCATGGGCAGACGGAAAGGGTAAAATGATCCTGTGCTTCCAGCTTGTGGGTGTCATTCGTATTGTATATACTATCTATCAGAAAAACGAGGGGATGTAAGTAGTAAGTAATCTAAGCGGTCTATTACTTCAAAGTTCTGTGCTATTGATTTTTTTATTAAATTTCTTGCTATACTGTGATTGCTTACTTTGTATTCTGGGGAGTATATATACCTTATCGATTAAGCTTGTTCGGCCAAGATGGCTGGTTAAAAGCCATGTTACTTAATTGCACTTTTATGGACTGAGAGGAAATAAATGTTACTAGAAAGTACTCCAAAAGAGGTGTCATTTAATTATACACAGCATGGTTCTTTTTTATAGCTTACTTTGGCAGTGAAATTGCTGCTGTCCATGGCTGTTACGTGTTGTTGCCTCAGTTATTACGTGAAATGAATCTTAATTCGTCAAAAAACAAATTTTAAGATAAAGATGTTTCCATACTACTGTCCCTACTGTCCCTTAAGCATACAACTTATTAGAGCCGTGAAATGAGGCAGTAATCGTATTATATGACATTGGAGTTGCTTCTGAAAAATTTATCTAGAGCAGATAAAACGTTTCAAAGCTGAGTGTACTCCTGCGATGTTCATGGTCACTTTTGATTTTTATAGTCTATAAAAGTAAGGAAAATAGAGGTCTTTATCTTACACAGGCAACAAAAGCTTGCTTGCTTTTTTAAATACCATCAGCAGTATGAGCTGGAAGAACCCCTTTTTACCTCATCGGGTAATAGCATAGGTTGTCATGTTCCTTTTTGCTCTTTACAGACTTCTTTGCCTGCGACAAACGGACGAGTCGAGGATTCCTTTATCAACGAAGCGTACATATAACACAGCGGATGAGATCAATCTCAAAACTGCATGGCTTCCTCTTAGTGTCCCATCTATTCTAAAGTTCAAGACTGCAGTCATTCCTCTCTAAGCCATGCGTGCCTGGTGCTTGGAAAACTTTCTCCATTCTGCTCTGGCTTTGCTCTACATCTGAGATGATAACTTCCTTCCTTTTATCTTTTGCCAGTCTTATTTTACTTACGCTAAAAATTGGCAATTTACCAAATTCGTTTTCATATTTACAGACTGCTATGTGGAAGACGAACGAAGGAATCAGCGATGCACACTTTGTTGAAGACACCCCACTGTGAACTGGCCCGTTCACACTGAGATGAAGGCTGTCGTGATAAGCTCTCCATTAACTATCCTTTTCCGTCTAGATGCGTTCATCCTGGAAGCTGGCTGATTAACAGTGCGTATAGTTTCCATTTGAACAAAGCAAGAAAAAAAAGCAACAAACAATCCCTTTAACGCATAACGGTGTACTGACTCGGTTTAAGTTGAGGTGAAACATGAATGAATTAATCGCCAGAAACAAACTGGAACGATGGATGTTACCACAAAAGGAACGGGAAATAGGGTGGACACAAGGGACGGGAAAATGAAAAAATGGGAACAAGTCTTAACTTTATCCCTAGCCCTATCAGTAACCCCATTACCTGTTCTGTTTTGTTCCTGTTTTTCCATTTTCCCTTAATAGATAGAAGTAGAATTTTTTTATAATTGTTCTCATATCCTTACCTGCATACACTGAGTTATACTTTACAAAGCTTCTGAGTTTCAACAATACTTTGGAAACTACTTATACTACTTATTATACTTATACTTATTATTCGACCTCGCTAGTAATTTGAATCTAGAACATAGGAATTATATTACCTGGACGTGGGAAATAATATGAGTGATTATTCTTTAATTTCTTGTTAACAGGAATGTTAATCTTATGAATTTTAGCATTATTTTGCGAGTGACAAAAGGCGAAAAAGTATCTTTGTAAAAACGGTAGCGTTATGATCTCAATAGTCTTTTTATAACTGTACTTTTTAAAATGTTTTTTTAATAAACTATTGGATACAAACATGTTGATGTGGCCTAACAACCACCCCAGTACTTTTTCCCTTATTATCCTTAGGGATTATAGTTGAGAAAGCAAAATGCTCGAGGGCGCGAAAAAATTGCCACGCGTGGGGTGAAGCCCATTCCTCGCTGGTGGTATTTTCACGAATGCTCATGCATTTCGCTCGCTTGGGCCAAACCTGAAAATGTGGGACTGCTCATCTAGGTCCGCTCTTAGCTAACAATCTTCAACTTAAGGTTTTATAGTCTCTTTAAATGAGGTAAAATGACTTTCTCAATTCAGTTAATAAACCGATTTTTCACTCCCCTACCCCAGTTCCTTGAGGACCTTTTCATTAACCTTCAAACTTCAATACACTCCAAATCGGAAAAATTTCTGTTTGTTTGCTAATACATCGCAATCTTGAAGCAAAAAAAGAAAATTGTACTCAGAAAGTGTGCCAGCACACTAGATATTACGCAAAATGTCGAGGAAATTCACTTAGCTAATGAGCTTGTTTTTCCTGATGCAACTAATGAAAATTCAGTACCGCAATGAAGGAAGATGTAACTCAGCACATGTGAAAGCAAGTCGTTTGTTGCTAAATTATAAATATTTAAATCTTTATATTTAGCATTTAAAACCCGCCAAGTTCACGCTTTACATGATTAATATCCCTTTGGACCATATCCCTTATAGCAGAATAGAGGCTTTGTTAAGTAAGGCTTTGTTTTGAGACAATTTAGATCTCTAAGCAGTCACTGAGCCAAAGAATAAACTAGAATATACTGATATGCTGGTTGCACATATTCAAAATATCTTTGCTCTAAATATCTGGTACTGAATCAAATAGTAGCCCTAACATGTCTACGATCAGAAGTAAAGCAGTGGGTCATTTGGCAGTCACAGATTGATAAATATGGAGCTGATGAAGTTTTGAGTGAGATCTCATAGTCAGTTTTAATGAAATTTAGATAATTTATATCTAACTGAAGAATATCAAGTGTAAATAGCCCTGGCCTTAGAGCATTATGTTCTGGAGGGTTGTCTTCAGTGCCTTTACATTTCAGGCCATTGAGCTTTATTAAGTAACAAGTTTAACCTGTTCGATCCCTGTTTTGAGCTGATTTAGAAGGGTTGACTGTGCTCAAACGTTTGGTTTTAGTAGACATATTGTCCCTAACAAATCAAATTCTTTTGTGGTTTTGAATTAATCTGCTCTTGTTTGGCTTTCTGTATTAAAGATTATATTAACATTTTGATGAGACTCTTTAACAAAATAAAAGGCACTAATTAATTTCTCCCTAGATACGGGTCGGTAAAAAAAAATAAACAATCACCGCTAATGGACTATTTAGAATGAAACGACAAGGCACATCACTCTGAGTAATTTCATCAATTTGTTATTTATTGCCTGGAATACAGGCCTATCTTTCCTTTAAAACCTGACAAAAGAGGCAATTTTACTTCACATAAGGATAAAATTGTTGACTCAAAGCGTCCTTTGTAGTCGGCTGTTTTACCAAGTGCAATACACACGTTGCTCGAATGTTCTTTTTTTTTATCGTGATTGGCCATGCACGCATGAGAAGTCAGTGCTCACCGCACCTTTTTCTCCATCTCATGGCATTTTTGTGGCTAAAATGTCCATAGACTCCACAATTTTGACAGTATTAGCACTTTTAACTTACTTTTAAGAAATACGTTCACACTTCATTTATCAACTGGAACGTCAGCTACTTAGGAGACGTTCAAGAAGCTCGCCTACTAAAATAACTGAAATTCTTCGTTGCAAATACTGAGTGAAAGTGAGCGACTTCTCTCTAAAGAAGAAGGAAAACTACAGGATATGGTACCGATCTCGTCATTCCATGCAAAACTGATTCGAGTGATTTATAACTTTGCCAGGTATTGTGTCTGATCTACCAGTCTCTTCACCTAAAGAACATATCTATAGATATAAGAAATATATAAACGATACGTATTTCCTCGGAATTAAGAGGCACAGTAATAAATATTCTTACTTAGTTATTCAAATGCTGATATAATTTGATTGAGCATGCTTCCACTTACCATGGACAAACTACTTAAAAACGCACCACTGAGAAATTCTTAACTTAAATTTTTCATCAAGTGCTGTTTATGTCTACAGTTATATTTTTATCTTTTAAAGGTGACAATCAAGATTTCTTCAGAGAGTCTTGAATGAGTCTTGTGAATGACATTCTGAAAAAATGGTAGATTTAAACAAACGCTTTGCGACTCAGTATTTGGTTACCGCGTTCTGTCTTCTGGTCATGTTCAGAGGTACGATGATTGGTACCCATGACAACTCTACTCCTACCCCTTCCGTCCTAGTTAGTTAGTTAATTAGTTACGTATTTGTTTATATCTTTTAGTTTGCATTTGTTTATTTGTTTATGTGCTATTATGTTTTTTGCTTATCTCTTTCTCCGGTTTTAGTTTTTAATTCAGAGTTAACCGTAGTATTTGCTATCAATTCACTTACTTTAGTTTCATTTAGCTTTCAGTTGCCTTTGTTCTTAACTACGTTGTGACTTTATTCACTAACCATACTGTGAAAATTACATACACCGACACGGAGTACGGACAGCGCTTTTTGTGGTTATAAAGCGCTTTCATTTGACGTCACGGTGGCCATATTTGATGTCCCTGACAATAAAACGCCGGCCATGTTGGTTCTCCAAACCAGTTCTGGGGAAGTCGCACCTTTTTCTTATCCCAACACTTTCTTTTATTCCAACAAATTTGTGTCCATGCTGGCCACGTGACTGAAAACGTTCTATTGCCAAATACATAATTACCAATAAAGTTTTATCGTTATTTTTTGTTTATGACCAATATAAATAAACTTACAGACAGCGGTAAAGGCCACTCTCCAAATAACGTCGCTAGTTACTGTTGATGGCGAATTGTCCATATTTGATGAATTACATAAAGTGACTCTTCATTTGTTTGTTGCTGTCAGAGACAGCCTCACTCACTGGTACAAGGTTTTTAAATCATATCAGTACTGTTTGTAGTTTCAGAGGCAAACCAATCGTGTCCTGCAGGATTTACCGGAAGTAATTGCTCTACCGGTACGTACTGTTTGTAGATTTTCGCTATTTCGAGGGGTTTCTGACGCTCTCAACGAGGTGGTAGCTTTGACGATTGAAGGTTACTGGTTTTTCCAGCTAAAAGGCTCTTCAGGAGCCAGACGTCCGTGTGGATCAGCTGAAATAGTGAGATACCTTGAAATTCAATGCATTTTTAACGGTTGACGGTAACTGAAATTATCTTTTCGACGGCTGGCAATTGCTTTCAAATGCCATATGGTAGTTTGGTTTGGCCAGCGATTGACTACACCTCATTGAAAAAGACGACGATTCTCCTATTGTCTGGACATCTGACGAACTGTAGTTGGCTCGAAGGGCCAAGAGAAATGGACCAACTTAAACTAGAACGTAAATTACCACCACTGATGGTGGCATAACATAACCCAAACTAATCATAGGATCATGAATGCATGGGGGGGGGGGGGGGGGGTGGTGTATGAGAGAAGAATCGTTGATTGTGATATTTCAGTATCAGATTAGTAGTTATGTCAAGGAAGCTGGTACATCATTCGACATATTTCAGTCTGTTCTATTGTTTTACAGACATTAACGACTGTATTGGTGTTAGTTGTTCAGGCAATGGAAACTGTAGTGACCGTGTAGATGGCTACATTTGTTTCTGTAACAGTGGCTTTTTCGGAATTAACTGTGAAGTGGGTAAGGCGAGTCACCTCATCCAATAGTCTCATTAGGTTATCTTAGAAACTCTTTTAATCTTAAACTTTTTTCATAACATTAACCTATTCCAGCACATACATAATAGTGATACAATCTCACTTGGGCCATCCACAAACGATACCTATTCATATGTACTACCCCTGCTCCCTTTTTCTCCTTTCTTTCCCACTCCATTCGACCCCTGTGACACAGGCTACTCACCCCGCGGGCACGTAGAAGATTGCCACAGCTTATACGCAGGGTTCTAGGCATTGCGGAGTCCCCAAAGAGAATATAAAGTATGGTTTTAATTACACATGCAAGGCTTGTAAAGACGAGATGATCATACAAGTACTGAAAAACAAGACTTAAAAACAGCCTACATTATTTTATTTTTGTACAGTGCTGTATGTACCCGACACCTCTAATTAATTGTAGAAACGGTCCCTGCTCGCCCCCCACCTCTACCGCGAAAAGCACTGTCCCTGGTTCCGACTATAAACGAACTGTCCTTAAAGCTCTAACACTAAGTACTAGATAAATTTGAAGTTGTTAGCTATTAAGCCTTAACAAGCTGACTTTTTCTGTACAGGTGCTGATACGTGTTCACCTAATCCTTGTAAAAATAATGGGACTTGTATCAAACAAGGAATTTCCTTTACATGCAACTGCGTCTCAGCCTACGAAGGAACACGATGTGAATCAAGTAAGTGGAGTTGAACAATTCCGGCTAACTGTCATTTAATATGAATTTTACTCAATCACGCTACCTTCATACATCAACTCGAAATCAAGTAAGTATTTACAAAGTGATTACTCACTGACAACGAACTGCCTTGCCTAAATAGCCTTGATTTTTGGTACCATTTTTAGTATAGGATCTCTTCTTGCCTTTGATTCATCATTTTAAAATATTACAACTAAAGAAAAATTTGTTCATTTCGCGTCATACAGTTCCTCACATCAGGGGCAAAAAATTACCAAATAAGTTAAAGCATGCAGTAGCACAACAGAAACTCATAGATACTCGGCGACCTTCAGCTTGTCAATAACGGTGCTGTCTGTTTTCTGGTGTTCATTACCTGGGCATTTATTGGGGCAGGCTAATTGTCTTATTGTGTTTCCCATTTTCAGAGAAGCCACCAATCACGTTTTCAGTAACAACTAAGCTGAGAAACAGACAGTATATCTCCGACTTCGCCGATTTAACCAAGCCTAACACGCGAGCTCTCATCTTAGAGCTCACCAATATATTCCAGCCTTTCTTCAAAAAGATGTTCCCTGACTTCCTTGCAATCAGTTTCCTTGGATTTTCCTCAGGAAGTTTAGTGACAAACTTTGACGTAACATTTGAAGCAACATCGAATGTTTCAAGCAGCAATATTATTCAGGCACTGACAACTTCCAACAACTCTAGAGACTTGCAGTTTTTGATTTTAGAAGAAATTGCGGTAGGAAATATGAATACAGCGCCCTCAGAAACCCCGACAGGTTTGTTCTGATTCTCCTTAATTTGCTGATACTTAAATCTCTGGCATTATAATTTAAGTTGTGTTTAGTGCAAGTGAATTTTAAAAGGGGTAATTGAGTCCACAACAAACAGTTGGACCTTCAAATACAGGGAGAGTCGTTTTAGGTGGAAAAGGGCTAAAGGAGAACATAAATGCATAAATGCACTCTTTTTTAAAATTTGACGGCTTGCCTATTTGGCCTTGGCCTCCTGTGATACACTGAAATATCCTAAAATCTTTACATTTGATTGTGTTTGACGGGTCCTGAAAAGCCCACGTAAATAAGAGATACCATAAGGGGAGGTGAAAGAATAGTTGGGAAGACAGGAAAAAAATTATAAATTGCAAAAATACATTCATCGAAAATTGCGACAAAGTACAGTTATTACATGGTTGCTATAGGAGAACTGTAGTCATCTCTTCCAGGAAACGACCCGCTAGTGACGAGGAACGATGAGAGACCGCTGTATTATTAGGCTGAGACTGACAACCGTTGTATTGAAGGAGTCTATTTTTTTTAACAGATTCATCTTCACAGCTGGCGACGTGGGAAATTATTTTGATTATTACCGGAGTGGTCCTCTTTCTCATTCTTGTAATTCTTGTTATTTTCCTTGTGAGTATACATAAAAGTGAGCAATATTTCGTTATTAACCACCTTTTGACATTACACTTTAAAGGTTTTATACCAGTTGCCAGGGAAAAATTATGGTGTGCCTGTGCAGAAGAAGTGATACCCCTCACCTTGAGGCGTGTAACACCTGCGAGCCCCTCGTGGCCCAAATATTGTGTGACCAGATTCCATTCTCCCATTCTAGGGTCTATCCACATAATACAAAATGACTTTAATTTTGGACGAGTTCATTCCATCTCCATATATTTATCTGTTTTTTTACATGATGCCGAAAGAAAATTTTTTTCCCAAGTCATTTCGGAATAGGTTCATTCCGGTTTTCCAAAGGTTCGCTCCGGATTGAAAATCGCAAATCGTGTAGTCTGGGGCGAGTGGCGCATGAGTATCTGATCTGACGCGAAAACCACGCGGGCGAGAACGCTTTACGCTAGCCGCTCGATTTTATCATGCGAATGCAGTACGAAGGAACGAAGCTCATTCCGAAATGAAAGTCAGAAATCACATAAACAGGATTCACTGTCGTGAAAAAGTTAATGAGTCCAGATTTAGATCCAGATGCATAATTTTCAATTTTACCATTGCAATTTTCCTCTTGCAGGTGTTTTACAGAAGAAAACTTTACACACAAAAGGAGACGGTACCTGGTCATAGTGACTGGGGAAAAAATGCAAGCATTAAAGAACGTGAAGTGTAATTGCCATCGAGCCGCAAGATATGTATATATATATACTATACATCATGGACTGATTATTCGAAGCATGTTACTTGCTTTTACCGATCACTTTTTCTATTAAAGGCGACGGTTAATTTGTGTTAATTTGAGTGATGAAAAGGACCATTGAAGTGACTACTACTCAAAAAGTGATCTAAAATTGTAAAAAACACGAAATTATGGAAACGATATTCTTTTAAAAAACACAATTCAACATGGAACAACAATGGGTCATTTTCACCCGCAATGTTCCTCTAAGTACATCATTTCCTGCCTCTTATTTTCTGCATGCATTTTCGCATGTGTTTGTTTTCTTTAAGGGGCCTTATTTGAATAACAGGGGGGGGGGGGGGGGGGCTTATGATCTCCCACAATGCAATGAACAAAGCAAAGTTGCTTAGACTACACTTCAACTGTTTTTGCTGTTAAACCTCCTAATTTATAATGGCGCGTCTAATGATTTTCTCCGCTATTTTGCTTTTACAATTAAAAAGCCCAAACTCCTATTTTAGATCAGTTTAAGAATCAGGCCCAGGATGTGTCGTGACTCTATCCTTGCTTTAATTTTTCCTTTGGTTTTTGAGTATGGTAATGTATGATGAAGAGTTTAGGAAAAAGAAAATAAATTTGAATCAAGGATAAAACTCGACCACAAAAGATACCACGACATGTAGTAATGAGATTTTAGACAATTTTGATTTTGGAGTGAAGTGGAGTGGTACAGTAACTTGTAAATGTACAGTACCAAAGTCATACCTGGGGAAAAGCTAAAGGCTATTCCTCAAGGAAACAACGACTAGTATTTAGGGGAGTTACCTATAAATGGCATAGTGTGAACAAAGGAACCACTCAAGGTAGCGTTAGTGGCATCCTCGGAGACCCAGGGGCAGATAGTGGGGACGAGGAAAAGTCTAAACGGGTGGAAAAATATATGGCACGAAGAAAAGTAAAGAACGGCGAGAAGAGCCCCTGGGGACAATGTCTTACCAGACCAGTTCCAAACGGTCGCCGCCGTTCTGGCTTCTGATTGGTGCCAGAAAAACACAAATTTTCTGGCACCAATCAGAAGCCAGAACGGCGGCGACCGTTTGGAACTGGTCTGGTAAGACATTGTCCCCAGGGGCTCTTCTCGCCGTTCTTTACTTTTCTTCGTGCCATATATTTTCCCGCCCGTTTAGACTTTTCCTCGTCCCCACTATCTGCCCCTGGGTCTCCGAGGATGCGTTAGTGGCCCCCATCTTTTTAATTTGTTTATCAATGATCTGGCTATTAGAGACAATGAACTTACTAGCATAGTCAAATATGCCGACGACTCTACTCTGCTAGTCAAAGTATGTAAGAATGAAATAGATCTTTCTCAGGAGGTTGTTAACCAGTTTTTCAGTTGGACACAAGATAATGCTATGTCATGTAATTTAAAGAAGTGTAATGAACTGAAACTCTGTAAGAAGGTAGCTCATGATATAGACCCTGTAAACAGCATCACGCAAGTTTCCTCTTTAAAAGTGTTAGGGGTTACCTTACAAAGTAATCACAGATTTAATGAGCATATCAAAGCTAAGTTGCAAGAAGCCAATAAGTGCCTTTATGTGATAGTTTACGTAAGGAGGGATACCAACAACCAGATATAGATTACTTTTTTAGATCAATAGTTTTAACGAAACTAACTTACGGTCTTCCTATATACACGTCCTCGACACCTGATTTAACAGCGGTCCAGAATTTTCTACAGCGCTGCTATAAGCGTAAATATATATCTTATCAAATTAATATATATGATGTCTTAGAAAAGGCAGATCGTGTGCTATTCAGTAAGATCTCCAGCATGCCCGGCCACCCTTTGTATCCTTTTCTCCTTAAAACTAAAGAAAGTTCTGTGCGCCTTAGGGTTCCGTGCAGCCAGCTGCCTAGGGTTAATACCCAGCATTTTAAGAATAGCTTTATCAACAGGCTCTATTTTGAATATAAAGTGGCAGTTTAATGCAAATATTGTATTTAATGTTCATAACTTTTTACTTAGTTTAATTTTTTAAATGTTTTTGCTTTGCGAAATGTAATTTTAGTAGTTTAGCATGTATTTTTGCTGAAACAATAATGAAGACTAAAGACTAAACACTAAAGAACTGCAAGTTGAGGTTGCTACATCCCGGGAGGTGCTTACATCAGATTTGTATAAAGAATTCCTGTAGTTCCCAGGCCACATAACTTTCAAACCAATTTAAGGCTAACATTTTCCATTAAACTGATGATACCTAAACTAGTGGTCACGATTTCGATAATACATGTATGGTACCAGAGAAATAAAAGGGATTTCAGAGTCACAAGCTGGGGAATTAAAAGCAGGTTTCACCAGTATTGTTTTTAAAAAACACCTCCTGTCCAAAAGGAATCAGTCGGAAGGCGCTTTTTGTTCGGTATTCTTTTAACCAAAATGTTTACCGAGTTCTTTATCATATAAAACGTTTGCGTGGTTTTAATTAGTAAGTGCGCATTGAACTAAAACAACATATTAAACACCTAAATAAAGTTAGTAAACTTACATGCATGGACTTTGATAATTAAGTTCTTATCTAGTAATTGGTGTTTCTTTCAAGAACAAGTTAACGAACCCCCTTCAGAACCTGGCTGCAATGTGTAACAATGTTTTTTAAGGCCCCACACATTTCATTAACCCTTTCACCCTACATGCGTTTGATTGCCAAGTAATGGGATCTATAGAAGTTTCTGGGTAGCTGATCACCTACCCCTCCCTTAAGTTACAATTTTGCCCTAAATGAGAAGTAAGTTAGTTTTAATGTTGACCTAGGGGAGGGGTACGTGGTCAATTACCGAGAAACCTAAATTGCACAATTTCTATCTGCCAAAACTCCGCATATCAAAGAGCTAACCGAAAATTTTACAATGTACAATGAACCTCCTTAAACAATGCCAGACGGTCGGAACGCCTTTTAGATTAAGGTGAGCCTTAAAGAGATAGAATGTAAACAGGAGAAAATGATCTCATGAACAGATTCCTGGGCTTGTAAGTGCAACGCCACTCAGAAGGATATGTTGTGGTTCAATTTTACCCTTGGTTTAAATTTTATTTTCCTTTGTTTAAAACTCATTATCATACATTACCATACCTAAAACAAAGGAAAATAAAATTTAAACCAATGATAAAATTGAACCACAACAGATACATATTAGACTTTTTAAATTTGTAACACGATGATGCACTTTTGTGTTAATCGGCTACTTTGAAGTAAGCCTGCTGTTAGAATTCCCTGAGTTGTACACGTAATTAGCGAAAAAGAACAAACAACCTAATGCAGTTTGAAACATGATGCTCAGCCAAAGAAAAACTGCTGTGTTTACTATGATATCTTACCGCAGGATTATAGTTTCGTAGTCATTTGTCTGCCCTGTAATCTGGCACACTTAATGGAAAAAAGGCACCCACCTTTTGGGAGACCAAGTCTCTAAGCATGACACACCATGGTCATCATATGAAACTTCAGCAGGGGACCATTTTCATTACTGTTGAGCTTTTTTCAAGCTTTAACCACAAACATATCTGCTATATTTCTCTTTATCTCAGATTAACCTATGATAAAAAAGGCCCAGAAAAGTCATAAAGAAGCATAAACATTTTTCGAAACAGAGATGATGCAAACCGAAGAAAAAACAAGGACCCGCGATGATCATTCTTTACTTTCATCCACAACCGCGGTTCAAATATGAATTATTTCATATACTTCACATCATAACGTGGAATTGTTAACACTTTATGTAAATACCTTTGTTAACATTAACCCATCGGAGCTGCATGTGAACAGTTTGAAAGATACTGTAATATTATAATAAATACAGAATACTTGACAGCAGGATTCCTTGATCTGCTTTCTCTAGATAAGTGGGCATGAAATTTCGCGAGGACAACCCTTTAGACAAACCGCTAAAGTTTTTATTTAATCTGTATAACAAGTCACTGGTAAGCGAAAAAGAGTACTATGTTACTTTAACATATCCTCTAACATTATGAGAATTGCGTATAATTTTAAATTTGTTCAATTTATTTCTTGATTATCGAGTACACCAACTGCGTGCTTATTTCCACTTTTAATGCACTTGCTCACTGCACTTTAATTTGTAGCCATACCACAACCTGATTATTTACTGTTTGTTTCAAATAAGGAAGACAAAAGAAAAGTATGAGGCAGGTGCGGCTTTTCTGGCTCTTGGCCACAAATGACGCAAACGAACATTTCCATGAAATAATAGTGAAAAAAAAAACCCACGGTGAGAGCGAAAGTAACCTTTGGCCTTAGACATCACACAGTTTTCCTAGACCCAAAAATTCCAGAGAACGTAAGCTTTTATTCAATATTTTATCTAGAATGTTTTGTATTGTTTGGCGATCGTGGGAATGTCTTTGTATCTTTGACACATTAACACAATGCTGTTATGAAACAATCAAACCATTCAACCAAGAAGAAATATAAAACAAGCCCTTTCTCAAAGACAACGTAACTATATCATCTGAGACGTTATAAATTCGTTAAAAGAATCCAAAAGCTCCTGAAAAGGTGAGTCTTGTTTTATTTTTCGTCTATGCTTTTTAAATTAAACAATCGCAGTACCCAAAGACACTACTAGTTAAGTGAAATTTAAAACGAAATTAACTATTTACCCCAAGAGTGTCTTCGGCAAAGAAAAGATGCTTTTGTGATTCCAGTACCCCTGATAAGATGTAGCCGGCTCTCAGTGTTCTTTTTGTCTTAAAGTTGTTCAGTAGCTCAAGGTTACTTCTCTTGAGAAAAGTATAATATTTAAAAAAACACAATTATAGAAAAAATTTAAGACGAGCACGTAAATTGAAAAAAATTGTGTGCGCGAAGTCTTTTGTTCAAAAAGTTTGAATTCAGTTTAGTCTTGAGCTGGAGTGTTTTGCGAAATGTTTTTCAAGTCTGCGACCGAATCTGCTAAAATGATACTTGATGCAGCTTGATGATTCATTGACAACTGGGGTTGGGTATTTTTTTTTTTTCGGGTTTTGCAAGCCCTTCGTAATTCTCAAAAATACTCTTTCTAGAATTCTTATATATCATAGCATTGATACCTCTCCTGCGTAGCCTACAAATGAGCCAAAACAACAAATAACTATTTGGTTATTATTATTATTATTATTATTATTATTATTATTTTTTATAATGCGTTTGTCAATTTTTTTTTTTTTGCTCTAGTTGAAAAATGACTTGCTGTTTTTCTGCGAGGAAAATAACCGGCGCAAACTGAATAGTTGAATAAGCGTCTTGAAGGGATTTCAAACGCGTTTATAAGGAAATAAGTGTTGTCATTGGTGATGGCTCTTTGTTCACATTGTTTCTACAAACAGATGTTTCTCGAAACTTTCTCGGACTCATTATCTTTAAAATTGTAATTTTTAAGTTTACAATGCAAACACTATATAATTAACCCCTATACGTCAAAAATAGCAGAAAAATACGTTGACATAAACGTAAATACATAATTCATAGAAAATGATTTTTAATATTTAAAAACCCTATATTTTCTATTAGCAGTCACTTTACCTTTCTATATCATTGCCAAGTACAACACTACTTAACTAAAACAGAACTGGGTGCAGGGCTGAGACTACGGCAAAGGGCCGATTTAATATAGGCCAATATTTCGGCTAACAAAATTAGCCTTCCTCAGGGCCAGAGCTTACCGAGAGAAAATAAGATGTTTTGTTGGCCGAAATATTGGCCTATGTTAATCAGCACTTTGCCATTGTGCCAGCCCTGCATCCAGTTTTGTTTTAGTTTACACTTTAAGTGACGTCTGGCTACAGCATCTTTTTAATTAGAGATCCTGCAAGTGGAACAAGTCAGTTTTATTTACGCGTTGCGTGGACCTCTGCATTCAAACAGTTTTTCCTACATAACTAAGTTTATACACATGTTGCTTGGTCAATTTGGTTACCTCCGTTGTTAAATGACTATTCTTACCTTAATAACATACACTTTACTATTTTTCCACTTAAAGGGTTTCAGTGCAAGAAACCTACAACGGCAATTTACTAAAAAAACAATTGCTGATAGACATCCAGGGGACATGGACTTGAAAATAGCCAATCTGGTTCACTTTTTTGGGTTATTTCTTCTGCTGGTCATGTTGAAAGGTAAAAACACTCAATCCATTTAAGTATCACGAACCACCAGCGCTACTTTGAGTTTGATCCGAAACTTTTAAGGTTGGGAAAAGGGTTAGTATCTCATGTAAGTTCTAAAACAGAGCCAAGCTGACATATACCGCCGTGCTTTTGTGAAGTGCCCCTAACAATTAGGCAGAGGGAGATTATACCCGGAATCAATCAACAAAGTAAATCTGAAAAATGAATAGGTTTTTGAGAGAAAGAGGCTCTCGTGAATTTCTGAAGGAAAGGGATAGAATAAAGACACTAGTTGCAGAGTACCAGTAAGTACGTTCATAAAAATTATACGAGGAAAGACCATGCATTAAGTAAACGTTAATAACCGGTTTTTTTTTTTACAGAGTCTGCGGGGGATCAGCCTTGTTCGACTGGGTTTACTGGAAATAACTGCTCTATTAGTAAGTATTCTGATATCAGTAAGTTTTCAAAGAAAAACAAAAACGAAAAAAGGGAAATATAGCAAAAAGGGTCTCGATTTGGAGCTTGCCCGACTGTTCGCATTTGCAAATAAGGATTGTTATTAGCGCATGTAAAATCTCATCAACATTTTTTGTAGATGAGTAAACTAATAAAATATATCTCTTTCAAGGTTTTCTTGTTTTTAACTAAATCCCGTGCCAAACGAAAATTTCTAGCTTGAGAGAAATTGCATGTGTGATACTATGCGTGGTTACGTTTTTTAGTTTCCCTAATTGTTCCGCAATAATGGTTTCAGATTAAAATGCACAGTTTGTCCACTGGATATGTTGCGAGTATCATTGCGACAGTGGAATATCCCCCTACGGGAGCAGCAAAATAAAGTATCTCTATCTTACCTTAGGGGTCACTTAGTTAAGTTTTCAAATGTTGCGCGGTATATTGTGTGGAGCTTCCCACCCCGTATACTGCTAGGAGAGAATAGTTTCCTTATGCATGTATTAATTCTCAAGACACACTTTGTTAGAAGTATGAATTGAGCTCCATTTTTCTCCTTGGCACCACTTAAAGCATTCTATTGATGATCGGTTACGACAATAGTTAGATATTTGGAGGAGCAAGAATCATTACAGTCCGTCCCCTTTTTAATAAAATGGCTGCCGCAGCAATTATGATGAGGTCGCCGATAAATGACAGTCTTTTCGTTTTACAGATATCGATGATTGCATTAACGTTCATTGTTCTGGCAATGGTAACTGTAGTGACCGTGTGAATGGCTACTTCTGTTTTTGCTTCCATGGCTTCTTTGGAATCAATTGCGAAATAGGTAAGGAAGAACAGATTGGTTTAGTCATTTAAGGTTGCTGATATCAGTTTCAACTGCCTACGTGTGTCAGTCCTCCTACCCAATACCGTTTAATACTGTTAAAAAATCAGTTGCAATGGCTATGGATCCCGAAAAATTTTTCATGGCTTTTTATTCATCGTATTCCAACTTTGTTGAATGGATTAGCTGACCAACAGGATACATCCAGTTAGTATCAAGTAAACCCAATATATTATGCAAAGACAGGAAAGCTTTAAAAAAAACCGTGTAGCACCTGTGTTATCACTTTTGATTTTTCTACCTTTAATAGCCATTGCAAATGGAATGAATTGTTCATGATAATGCTACAGTCGCTTATTTTGAATTTACAGACAACTCTAGACATAGTTTTACCGCTTTAACAACCTTACAATATGTGAGGAGGGGCTCAGAGTCACGTTAAATATAATTATTCCTTTATTTTATTTTTAGATGCTGACAAATGTTTTCCTGAACGGTGTAAAAACGGCGGGACTTGCTATCATGAGAGAGACTTGTTGAAATGTAACTGTACTGCAGCGTATGAAGGAGAAAGATGCGAATCAAGTAAGTTTGTCTTTAAAATCGAGCGTTTTTATAGATTAGAAGGTAGGTTTTAGACTCGTCTAGTATTATTTGCAGTGATCGCCTATTTCAATCTTCTCAATCTTTAGTATCTACAACAACTAAGAAGTTAATTATTTTTCTTTTCTTTTCTCTATTTTTCTTCTTTTATAGAGAAGCCACCCATAACGTTCTCTGTCATAATGACGTTGAGAAGAAGACAATATATCTCCGACTTTGCTGACCTTACCAAACCAACGACTCGTGCCATCATCGCAGACCTAACCGACATATTCATCCCTTTCTTTAACAAAACATTTCAGGACTTCCTTCAAGTAATCTTCACAAGATTTTCCCCGGGGAGTTTAGTGACAAACATCGATATATATTTTGGGCCAACAGCGGATGTTACAAAAACTAGTATTATCCAAGCAATGGAAAGAGGCAATGGTACAAAAGACTTGCAATTTGAAATTTTGGATAAGATTACATTTGCAAGTGGAAACCCAGAGAAAGTGGGGACCCTTGAAACAACTGAAGAAGGTTTGAAATCAGCTTCTAGTTGCGTAAAATGTCAGTAAGGTTCGACCCAACACAGTATAGTAATGGAAATCAACCTTAAAACTGCCTCTTTATCTCAAACAACTTAATAATTTTTACCCCACTCCAATCAGCCAGTCGAGAGCTGGTGAAGCTTGCGGGCAAGTTAGACATATATCTGGCTCCTGTCATTTGTTTGGATGCTTGAAAAAACTATCATTATTTTGTTTTGATGGTTATAAAATGGCATTCTTTTCTAGCTATAGCGTTGTGCTTTAGCAAGCATTTATAGTTAAAAATTGTCAGAAACCTAAAATAATAGATCAAAACTGAAGATATACCTAGAGAACATGTTCTTTTTAACAGATTCTTCATCATCGAAGCTTGCAACCTGGATCCTGGTTTTGATCATAGCCGGAGTCATTTTTTTCGTCCTCCTCGTGATTCTCATAGTTTTGTTTGTGAGTATCAATAACTGTTTGTAGTAAGTTAATACAGGACTTGTCACGTGTGTCAACTATTGCTGGTTTAGGGACGGACCGTTAGAAAACAACTTATTGGGGGGGGGGGGGGGGGGGAGGGGCGAAGTCCAAAAAAAATGTTCGTGCAAGGGAAAATTAAATGAAAAAAATTCATGCACGCCAATTAATCCTAAAAAATATTCATGCTATGGCCTAAAAAAATTCATACAAGGAATTTGATAACGAAAAAAAATTCGTGCGGCTCGAAAGTTTCCCACCCCTCCCCCCCATAACTTTTCTAATGGTCCGTCCCTTACAGCTCAGGCGTTAACCATACGGCGGCCATGTTAGTGACAAAGTGTTGTCTGAATGTAAATGGTTTGAAAAAACAGTGAATTTACGTGACCTACTAGTTGCTGGTGCCGCGCAAGCTATTGTAGCTTCCTCACTAACATTAGCTGTTAATATTACATGTTATCCTCGATCGTATCTATCGAGAACTCCACTCTCTCGAACGTTTCAGAGCTTAAATTTGGCTCAAGTTCAGAGTTTTCGACAAAATACCTGTTAGAATTCTTCTTGATGTGCTCTTTCGTGTGTTCAGGTTTTCTAAAGCGTCTTTTAATGACCTGGCATCTTCATCCATGACATTTTAAAACTTCGTCGCAATCTTGACACTGAGACGTACGGAAGGTTGCGATGGCAATTTGTAATTCCACATGTGAAATTACAAATTATCGCTGAAATTCCGCCCCAAAATTAGGGTTTACCTCGGTGTAGGAACCTGTGAACTTTTTCTTTGTTTTGTACCTTTTGTTTTTCTAGGTTTTATTGTGTTGACTTCTTTGTTTTCTTTGTTTTACGTCACCGGTGAGTTTAACAGGTTCTTACCCCGAGGATGAGCCCAAAATTAAGGAGTAATCCGTCAAAATTGAGGCGTGAAAATGGAGCAAACTAACAATTAAAGTTTCGCCTGGAATGGAGTCCGCTTGAATATTTATTGTAGGTCTTTTGTTTCTGATGATAAACATTTCGAAGATCAGACGCTCGAGCTCTCCTCGGCATTTCTTGAGGGCCTTAAAGTTTGTGTTAAGATTCATCCGTTTTAAGCTGTGTTTTTCAAGAAATGCTTGCCAATAACGGAATGTTTGTGTTCATCGACACGCTGATGGAGGTGACGGCACGTATAACCGATATAATTTGCAACGCACAAATCACATTTGAATTCATAAACAACATTCTGCTGGTTCACTAGCGTAGGCATTAATTCCGTTTCTCGTAGATCGTCGATGATATTTTTGCTTGTAAAGATTGACAGCAAAGGATGATTGATCCTCCTTCCGAGGTCGCACAACTGTCTCCGAAGTTGATCGGCAGATTTCTGATCCTTATAGGGCAAGGTAATCCGAAGGGGGCTGTCAGTGGGGGTGTGGCCAAGGTCTCGGAGGTGTTGGGCACTGTTAATGGCCGATTCGATGAGCTTCTTGAGATATTTTAACTTCAAGAATATCCCTTTCAAGGTTTTACATTCCTGCAAGAAGAAATCTTGCCTAGACGACAATCGTTTCGCACGATCTAGCTTAGTT
The DNA here is from genome assembly GCA_038088405.1 of Porites divaricata. Classification (NCBI taxonomy): domain Eukaryota; kingdom Metazoa; phylum Cnidaria; class Anthozoa; order Scleractinia; family Poritidae; genus Porites; species Porites divaricata. Next base: position 6,795,809 of record JBBMOI010000009.1, read on the forward strand.
TTAAAGAGCGATCGTTTGAATCTGCCGTCCACGTGACTTTGAAAGTGCAGGAGAAGACCTTTGTTTGTGTTTTTTCTAAAGACGCAGGTTTCAAGATGCTGACCAGTGTTGATAATCTCCATGCCAATGAACGGTTATCGATTGTTCGTTGCTACCTCCATTGTAAAACGAATAGATGGGTGAGAATCATTTAGGGCTCTAAGGAAATCAGTAGCGTCGGAGTGGTCTCGTACTAAGGCCAGCGTGTCATCCACGTACCTTTTATAGAAACTCGGAAGCTTGTTCTCATGCGCGAGATTCTCTTCAATCGAGCACATGAACGCGTTTGCCATGAGCGGACCCAATCGAGATTCCATTGCGACACCGTCGATCTGTTCATAGAGGTTACCATTAAACTGGAATAGTTGGTCATTTGTAGCAAGATTGAGCAGCTATATTAAGTCGTCTTTGCTGATGTTCATGTCATGAGTGTTGTTGAACCAATATCACGGAAAGCTTTTTCCGCTAGAATATGGATGGTTTTACCTAACGGTACATTTGCGCTGTGACGTCGTACGAGACAAGAAGCGCTGAATATCCTTAGCAAACTCGAAGACATCCGTGATGTTACTTTGATACGGCTACTATTTGCTTGTCTGCACGTTGTCTCTCCACACGCAGTTTGCCTTGTTTTGACTAGTAATACATGTATGATTTAGGCAAAAAGTGATTTTTTATACTTGAAATTTCAAACTGTCCTTGGTCACTGTTATAAGTGAGTAGAAAAAAAGCTGGTCACTTGGTCGTTGCGAACTATTCTGTTACTGGGCGTAAGACAATTTTCTCTCTTGTTGTAGGTGTTATACAGACGTAAAGATAACCGGGAAAAAATGAGACGAAGACGAAGTGAGATGGTAGCTATTGATGGTAGTTGGTCCTTGACATCGCAAAAAAACACAAGAACGACATTAGCAGAATGAAGAATCAACAATTACATTGTAAGTTGTTATCAGGTTTGTTAGGTCTTACAATTATTCACTGAAGTGGAGGTGAATAGTGCATGCTAGATACATTCCAGTGTTTTTGGATCGGACATACTTTAAAAATTAATCAACGAAAAAAAAAAGTCCAAGTCATAAATTCTTTTCGCTTCTCAACATAACAAAGGCTTACCTGAGTAAAAATAAAAAAGAAATGAAGTACAAGTGTGTAAACAAAAGCAGCTGCTGTTGTGCTGTGTGTCGTTTTTGGGTGTGGATGGGAAATTGGTGACACAGCATTACACACAACTGTGTACGCATGTCACAAAGCAAACAAACAAAATGAGAGAGTAAACAACATCCTTGCTGCAATATTGTACTAGGGAGGGGTTCATTGAAGTCATATTCCCGCATACAAAATATATCACAACTGCTGTCATAAGGTTGGAACATCAGAACATTGTAAGACACACGTTCAAACATGTCGTTTTTAAGGTTTCAAATCTCAGTACTACTGTGTATTATTTTTCACTTTCATTTGGCAATAATATTAAAAATCCCAAGGATTATTCGAAGAATGTCAGCAGGTGTAACAAACTTTTTCACTTACAGATTTTAAACTCATAGTTCATAAAAAATGATTGATTTTCTATAGAAAAATAAACCATTCCTTAAAGGCAACGTCCTTAAAAGTCCTTAGTATTAAGGTTAGCTACCGTTTACTCTTTCATTTGTTTGCTTATTTATTAACAAACGTTTTTATTTCATCTTTATAGATTTTTTCGTGGATTAGACCAGAAGGAAGATTAAGGCGGGCCATGCAGTGGTCAAATACTAATATAACCTGTTCGTGTTTATTGCTGATATTAAACCTCTCTTACGTTTTTTTTTGAAATTATTGAAAAAGTTATTATTTTAGGCTTGATTTAACTTAAAGTATACTTAACGTATAAGTGTGGCTCGTAGCAAATTTGGTTACTATTCTTTTTGGCCTGTATGTTTTGTTTTTCAAGTTCAGACCACCTGATGTTCTCAAAGAAATTTTCCTTTTATTTGGATTTCTTAGATTATGCATACGTATTAAATTGGATAGGCCGACATTTAAAAGAAAAAGTTTTCTGGGGTAACGTCACATAATCTGAAACAGGAAAGCATTTTATCTTAAATATAATTTAGCACTTTCAAATAGCTGAGCTAAGCTACACCCAAGTCATTATTTGAAAACTCCCACAACAGGTAAACATCGGGGAATCACGTCTCCACAACTGGAGGCCGAACGACTTGGTTAATTTGTGTGTACAAAAGTTCAAAGATTGACTGTTATACGTTTGAATATGTTTAGTCCTTCTATTTAGCTTTCAGTGAAAGTGACAACAGTTACATAAATGAACTTAACCTAATGTAAATAAACTGAAAAAGAAAGTACTTTTACGTGAGTAACAAATAGATGTTAATTTCTGAGCAGAAATTGTAATGTTCACTACAGCTTGACTTGCCCATTAGACGGATAAACGTTAACACGGAGATCCCGCAGCCAAACACAACTCTTAACGAACATACAACATTTAACCCAATTTTGCACGAGATCGTTTCTTTTTATCCATGCTCATAAGAACTGTCAATCACGAGCACGCTGAAATAAAATCTAAGCCCGAAGTAGAGGCACAAATGTCAATACTCTATATTACCTACCAGCACCCTCGGAACTTTTCAGGGATAATTTATAATACTGTGCGGGGGGCATATTGTTAAACAGCTTGTGGTGCAGTGTCAAGTGTATGTAATGAAGTCGTAAATGTGACTTTGGCATAGCGACACTAAGGGTGGTCGTCACTGCCAGATATTTTTTACATCCCTATAGTGGTTCATCAAGCATTTACGATACCTCTCCGAAATGACTATTTGTAGATTTAAAAGATTCTACAATTTGTAAATGTAAAAGAAAGCACTTTCTCTTCTCTGATTTCAAGACCGTGAGCGTTTCTCCCGCCGGGAATCCAACCTCAACCAGCGTTGTACATTAAGATAGAAAAGTTTGATAAATTTCATATTTGTCAGTGAAATGTATGTAGGATTTTGGATCCCAGATGTATAGTGAACTGTGTTCAGCACCTTCATGCCGCTGCTGCTGCTAATGAATATTACTATTAGGATCCTGGAACAAGGACAATGGATGCCCATTGGATGTATTGGCCTCTTTGTCTCTTTTCCTCACAGCTAACGTGATGAATAACTTTCTTCTATTTTTTCTCAGTATTACTGAATAACTAACATTTACACTCGAAAAGCCTTATGTTTATAATTCCGTCTTACCAAGGAACGACGGTGGTTCCCTACGCTCGACGTATAGCTGTAAAGTTGGTTAGTTGATTGCAATAACCTAGTCCTCATTCCAACTTGAGTAAGATTTCTCTAAAAAATGCTGAAATAATGTTTCAGTAGCAAATCGTTATGACCACCTCATTTAAAAGTTCTATTATCACGTTTCCAGCGCAAAAGTTTGCGGCGAACATGTTGACCTACACCTCCCAACGTCATGTCGTCATTTATTAGCGTGAAAATAAAGAACACGTGCACTGTCTGAAATAATTAATCTTGCGTTTTATCCAGTTGTTTTGTCAAGTGTCTTCCCCTCAATGAAATCTTGTACCCATGATGAGTTATACTTGAGAAAAATGAAACGTTGAAACCAAAATTCCCCAACGATTGTTGATCTTTGGTTTCCGTTTTTTCCGTTTGGTTTTGTCTTTTTCCTCAAGAAACTTTTTTACTAGACACATGGTACGAGTATTGCACTTTTCACTTATAGATTTTGAACTCATAGTTCATAAAAAATGATTGATTTTCTATAGAAAAATAAACCATTCCGTAAAGGCATCGTCCTTAAAGGTCCTTAGTATTAAGGTTAGTTACCGTTCACTCATTTTGAAACGTTGAAACCAAAATTCCCCAACGATTGTTGATCTTTGGTTTCCATTTCTTCCGTTTTGTTTTGTCTTTTTCCTCAAGAAACTCTTTTACTAGACACATGGTATGAGTATTGCACTCACCAGTAATATTCTTCGTAATTTTATCCGACATAGCTGGTTCCATTGTATCCATGACAGCAGACCTTCTAGTTCTTTTCCATAAAAGGACATAAGTTATTTTTTATGGTTGCTAAAAAGGCAGGTGGATCGTACAAAAATCCAGTTTTTAGAATCCTCAATTATTCATTAAGCGATAGCAATTTTTTGTTCGGTGAGAAATTAACGGAGGTTAGTGCGGAAGGAGATTTGTGCCAAATATCTGGAAATTTTCTGCATTTGCAAACAGTATATTTTACTCCACTGAGATGTATGTCTCACTTTTAAAGCTTTGCATATGCATTTTCACTGCGATTGTTTTGGATATTTTCCCCACAGTTTTAGGTAAGACTTCCTTTTGTTATGATTGTCAATTAAGATGATAAGCCAGGTCTATGAAGTATTTTTTTCTTTTGAAATGGATGTCATTCAAGATTATCAAACTAGAGAGAGATGAAAGTCTTTAAAACTACTATTTTTCTTTCATCACAATTAGATGCTTATAACGAGAATATTTTTAACTGATTTGATTGAGTAAGAACTGCTGTAAAGTCCTTATTATCTGTTAAGTCAGAATGAAATTCTGTCAGTGTTAATTATAGAATTTCCATTTCTATACGATTTCCTTTCTTTTGATGAGAGACGTTCCAGCATTTACATTAGTTTGATGTGTTCAGTTTGTTCAAGTTTTCTAACTCCATAAAGAATTTAAAAGCACTTTCAGATGGACGTCTCTTTGTTAAGTAGTAATTTTAGGTAAAATATCCGAGCTTTTTTGGAACCCCACCAGTTTATCACTGTCCTCATTATTATTATTACACATTTTGTCAAATATAACCGGGATATGTGTAATACAGGTACAAAATGATGTCAGGTAAAATTATTTATTAACTTTTTTTTAATAGTTTCCACTTATTTTAGTCATTTCTAAGTGGGTTATATCATTCGGTTCTGGTGGCTAGGGTTTTTCCAAGTGGGTTATATCATTCGGTTCTGGTGGCTAGTTCAGAGTGACTGGATTTGGCTAAGTTGCGTACATGGTTCCCACATGTTGTTTTTCACCTCTTCCCCTCCTATAACAAACGTCTTAACATACACTCCAGATTTTTGTGGAGCCTCTAAAGTGAAAAAGTTTTGTGCCAAATTAAAACTGTCAGAACTTTTCTTTGTAAAATGTTAGCAGAGTGTTCGACTTTGAAGTAACCGTCCCATGAAAGTTATACGCCGGTATATATATCTTATTATCCATCATTCAAATTAATTCACCTGCTAACTTTTCATATCCAGCCTAGCTGTTTAGGCATGAGTGCACAACTAAAAAAAAAGGCGAAAAAAAATTCACGACTATGCGAAGCCGAAGCCGAAATACTGTAGGCGAATTACTGACTATAACTGAACGGAACCAACTCATGCATGCGCAAAAAAAGCATTGCCCGATGGATGTCACCTGTCTTTTGCGGAGTATCTGCAATGAAAAACAAAAAAACTTCGAATCCCGTAAACCTCAGTTTTCCTTGTATGGGGTAAAGTTACTTTAAAGGAAAAGATCTCTCTCACAAATAAGACGACGACATCTTTGTTAGTTATTGAGCCAGAATCCTTAGCCGCCATTTTGCATCACGATTAGAGCGCCTTGCTTGTCTTTATGACGTCGTTTCCTCGGCGGTAAGATGCAGTGCACGGAAAGTTTGGTATTGTTACCACTTATAGCTGTCAAAAAGAAAAAATGCTGGTATTCGCGATCTGTTTCTTCAAGTCCATTTGAACAACAAGACTTTCCTTTTTACATTTTTCTCTTTCACTTCTCTCTTTTTGTGAGATGCATTTTTCTTACGTCACAAGACGAAATTACGGGATGTCCATCCCTACTTAGGCTGGACGTCTGTGTCTTAAATTTGCAACTGACACCTGGAAAATCTTAATACTTTACGCAGCCAGAATAATGTGTTAACTTGATATTTGCTCCATTTTTTAATAGGGGCAAGTAGAACTTCCTTTGTGATAAACAAGACATCATTTTCCCAAAAGCCTCCTTGGTTTTCTACGACACTGATTGCCTCACACAGGCATCAAGTAGACACAGACAAGCTGCCCACCTCCACTTCTCGTGGGTATTCAAATCCGAATAATTATCAGACTGTTCATATTTCTAGTCAAAATTCACGCCGGACAAGAAATGCAACTTTACAGTGGAAACAAACTCCCCTTCTATCAGAGGAAGGTAAAACGGATCACATGATTTCAACCATGATTTCAACGACAGCAGCAACAACAGTAACATCAGTAACAACACCAGCATCAGTAACAACACAAGCATCAGTAACAACTGTAGCATCAGTAACAACACCAGCATCAGTAACAACACCAGCATCAGTAACAACACAAGCATCAGTAACAACTGTAGCATCAGTAACAACACCAGCATCAGTAACAACACCAGCAGAAGTAACAACAGTAGCATCAGTAACAACACCAGCATCAGTAACAACACCAGCAGAAGTTATAATAGCTACAACATCATCAACAGCAGCACAACCAACGACGACGACGGCGGCAACAGCAAGACCACCAGCAGAAAAAACAGCATCAATATCAACGCTTGTAGAAGTGATAACAGCAACACCATCAATAACAACATTAGCAGGAGCATACACCGCTACATTATTAATGACAACAGTAGCAAGAACAACAACAACGAAACCAACACTACCAGGAGCAATAACAACAACAGAAATAGCGAAAACAAAAGCAAGCATAACAAGCCGAGAGGAGGTAATATCAACGGCAACAATATTAAATGCAATAATTAAAACAGCAGCGGTCGCAACTACAAAAAGGTTAGGGTTAGGGTTAGGGTTAGGGTTAACCCTAACCCTAACAAAAATACAAGCAGAAACAACAACTTTTTCAACAACACCAGTAGAAGCAATAACTCCATCAACAACAATACCAGCAGAAGCAAAAACTGCATCAACAACAATGCCAAGAGAAGCAACAACTGCATCAACAACAATACCAGTAGAAGCATCAACTGCATCAACAATAACACCAGTAGAAGTATCAACTTTATCGACAATAAAACCAGTAGAAGTATCAACTGTATCAACAACAACACCAGCAGAAACAACAACTGTATCAACAACAACACGAGTAGAAGCATCAACTGCATCAACAATAACACCAGTAGAAGTATCAACTTTATCAACAATAACACTAGTAGAAGTATCAACTATATCAAGAACAACACCAGCAGAAACAACAACTGCATCAACAACAATACCAGTAGAAGCAACAACTGCATCAACAACAAAACCAGTAGAAGCAACAACTGCATCAACAACAATACCAGGAAAAACAAAAACTGCATCAACAACAATGCCAGGAGAAGCAACAACTGCATCAAGAACAATACCAGCAGAAACAACAACTTTTTCAACAACAACACCAGTAGAAGCATCAGCTGCAGCAACAATAACACCAGTAGAAGTATCAACTTTATCAACAATAACACCAGTAGAAGTATCAACTGTATCAAGAACAACACCAGCAGAAACAACAACTGCATCAACAACAATACCAGTAGAAACAACAACTGCATCAACAACAATACCAGCAGAAACAACAACTGCATCAACAACAATACCAGTAGAAACAACAACTGCATCAACAACAATTCCAGGAGAAGCAACAACTGCGTCAACAACAATGCAAGGACAAGCAACAACTGCATCAACAACAATACCAGTAGAAACAACAACTGCATCAACAACAATGCCAGGAGAAGCAACAACTGCATCAACAGCAATACCAGGAGAAGCAAAAACTGCATCAACAACAATGCAAGGAGAAGCAACAACTGCATCAACAACAATACCAGCAGAAACAACAACTGTATCAACAACAATACCAGTAGAAGAAACAACTGTATCGAGAAAAATACCAGCAGAAGCAACAACTGTATCAACAATGCCATCAGAAGCAACAACCGTATCAACAACACCAGCAGACGCAAGTACAAGAGCATCAACAACACTAACAACAAAAGCAACAACTGCATCAATAATAAAAGTATCAACTGTATCAACAACAATACCAGCAGAAACAACAACTGCATCAACAATAACACCAGCAGAAGCATCAACTTTATCAACAATAAAACCAGTAGAAGCAATAACTGTATCAACAATAATACCAGTAGAAGCATCAACTGTATCAATAATGATACCAGTAGAAGCATCAACTTTATCAACAATAACACCAGTAGAAGCATCAACTGTATCAACAATAACACCAGTAGAAGCATCAACTGTATCAACAACAACACCAGCAGAAACAACAACTTCATCAACACGAATACCAGTAGAAGCAACAACTGAATCAACAACACCAGCAGAAACAACAACAGCATCAACAATAACACCAGTAACAGCATCAACTACACGGACAACAATACCAGCAGAATCAACAACTGTATCAACAACAATACTAGCAGAAGCAACAACTGCGTCAACAACAACACCAGTAGAAGCATCAACTACACGGACAACAATACCAGCAGAAGCAACAACTGTATCAACAACACTACCAGCAGAAGCAACCACTGTAGCAACAACAACACAAGAGGAAGCAACAACTGCGTCAACAACAACACCCGCAGAAACAACAACTGCATCAACACGAATACCAGAAGAAGCAAAAACTGAATCAACAACAATACCAGTAGAAGCAACAACTGCATCAACAATAACACCAGTAGAAGCATCAACTGTATCAACAACAATACCAGCAGAAACAACAACTGCATCAACAACAATACCAGTAGAAGCAACAACTGCGTCAACAACAACACCAGTAGAAGCATCAACTACACGGACAACAATACCAGCAGAAGCAACAACTGTATCAACAACACTACCAGCAGAAGCAACCACTGTAGCAACAACAACACAAGAGGAAGCAACAACTGCGTCAACAACAACACCCGCAGAAACAACAACTGCATCAACACGAATACCAGAAGAAGCAAAAACTGAATCAACAACAATACCAGTAGAAGCAACAACTGCATCAACAATAACACCAGTAGAAGCATCAACTGTATCAACAACAATACCAGCAGAAACAACAACTGCATCAACAACAACACCATTAGAAGCATCAACTACACGGACAACAATACCAGCAGAAGCAACAACTGTATCAACAACAATACCAGCAGAAGCAACAACTGTAGCAATATCAATCTCAGTCGAAGCAATACCCACAACAGCCACAATAGCGATACCAGCAGAAGCAACAACAATGTCAGTAACAACATCAATACCGACACCAACAGAAGCAACAACTGAATCAATAACAACCCCGCTAGAAAAAACGACAGCAACAGTATCAACAACATCAGTAACAGCAACAACTGCATCAAGAACACCCCCAAGAGAAATAAAAAGTATACCATCAACAACACGAGCCGAAGCATCAACACTAACAGAAACAACAATGACAAAACCAACAACGACAAACCTAGGGGAAGCAAAAACAGAAGTAGCTGTACGGCTTTCAAAAACAACGGTGCAAGTGATAGCGAACATTGCAAAAACCAAGAAAATGACTACCACGTGCGTTTTTAAAGATGTCATGTTCTGTAACACTCGTACACATACGCCTCCACCAACTACTGATTCAAAGGAACTTTATCAAAGTGAGTTAAGTCAATATGTACTTTGGCTAACGGTGGGAACTACATAGATAAGTGCTAATAAAGAATAAAGACCGCTCTTACCTTATTCGTTCCAAATATGTACCAGATCAATATGAAAAAAAAAAAAACTAATAACACAACTTTACAGGCAATGTCAATTGTTTTTACGGAATTGGATCAAAAGGTATCCTCATAAATGTCGCTTTTCCGGGAAACTAAACCTGGTGCCTTAGTTAATGCGTTTGGGAGTCAGTCATGTACTTAAGTAGCACACACTGTGACATATGACTTTATTTATTATTTGCGATTGATACGATTTTCATCTCATATTTTTGTGATAATTTGTAAATCTTTTTCTCGTCCGTCCCTTGTTAATTAATTTTAAGTGGGCGTGAAGTCCCATTTAATTTCGACATACTGGGCGAAGACTACTCCACGAAAAACATTTTTTTTTTTGAGTTACTCGCACTCATGGGCAGGTGCATTATGCACAATGCAACGATCGGCGTCGAAATTTTTTGTTAAAATTGTTTATTATTTATTGATGGATTTGTCCATTGAAGGTGTCAACAAAGATAGCGTTATAAAACCACACAAAGGATATCTTTGGGACGATATAAAACCATTGATTATGAAAATGAGATGATCGCTTGTAGCTGGATGTATTTCTCTTGGATTTTCCCTTCTATTGTCTGGGGAATTATCCCCACAGTTATAGGTACGTCGTCTTTCAGTTCGTTTGTTTTGATTCGTTGCGTTGCGATTCAATAAGCATTGAAAACCCTATGCCTAACTCTGCTGACGCGCTAAGGGAAAATTAACTTAAAACAACTTGTAATTTTGTTTAATATTTGATCTGTAGCCAAAAGTTAAGCGAAAAATATAATCTTTATAAATGTTAAATAATGCTTGGTTTGAAAGCATTATTTTGTGACTGTAAACGTCCATATTCGGGCTGTTGTCAATGATATCATATCTCCACTACTGCTTTGCTTTTCATTCTTAATAAAATAATTTCTCGTCACCACTATGGCAACTTTTGTGACATGAACTTTCCTCTTCTTTCCGAGCAAGCAGAGCAACAATTGAAGCCCGTTTCATCATTACTCTGTTATTATGATACCTCGGCGAAAGTCGAAAATTCTTAGTTAGTCGTTTATTTTTAAGCTAACTAAATAAAAAAAATCAATGCAAAAGATGACCATAGTTTCTCTCTTAAGAAGTTTCTAGTGAAACTTTATGACGATATCAGACCGGCAATTCAAGAGCAACTGAAGAAGGTGCAGGGAAATAAGTGGTCAATAATAGAACTATTCAAATTTTACAATCTTTAGATGAAACGTAGGCAGGTGTATATGAACTATTGCTCGCAGCTCTGAAAGCTTGTGATGTTTTATTCGTTCCCACATTGCTTTCATGGCCTTACGCCATTTTAAGCTTCACTCGAACAAAAAAAAGTTGTGTAATCTTGAAAGAGCTGGAGGCATCACATACGCAAGTATAAATAATCAATAATTTTTCCTCTCACTACTAAACAAGAGGGAATAACTCCTCACCTCGTTTCTGTACTATAATCTCAACAGGTATCACTACAAGTTTTTCTGTTACAAACGGTTCATCAGCTGTCTACGAGTCTGTGAAGTTGACTATTTCGCCTACATCTATCAGGACTGTAGCAACATTACCAAAGGAGTTAACTTTCAGTGGCAGGTCAAACTCGGACCATTTGTTACTGACTACTACAACTATGACTCGTGTTGCAGGACAAAGCTCTGGCGTAAGCCGAGGTGCAAAGAAAGTTGGACTATCCCATAACACCACAGTTTTGATATCACTTACGGTACAGAGGGTCTCTTCTACTATGATTTCGAAAACAAGCGCCTCAGTAACAAGTGTTGGAATTTCATTAAGCGCTAGAACTTTGGCATTGTTCACACCACTTGCTCCAAGTAAAATGTTTTCGCCCTTGACCACTTCGAGAGCATTTATCAGGACTGAAGCAACATTATCATCGGGGTCATCTCTTGGTGGCAGGCCAAACTCGGACCAACCGTTACTGGCTGCTACAACTTCGACCCGTGTTGCAGGACAAAGCCCTGAGGTAAGCCGAAGTGAAAAGAATGTTGGACCATCCCACAATAACACCGCAGTGCGGTTGTTGTCACGCACGATGCAAATACTCCCTTCAACCATGACTTCAAAAACGGATGTTTCAGTTACAAGTGTTAACATTTCATATGGCACTACAACTTTGGCATTGTCTACACCACTTGCTCGAAGTAAAACGTTTCCGCTACTCAGTTTTTCGTCAGGAGAATTTCCTGAAAGAACAGCTCTTTCTCCTGACCTTTACACCTCTGAGTCAAGAAAAAAGGTTACTTTTACTTATAACAGCACAATTATGGTATCTCGATTACGTACGCCAGGGATTGTTAAAACAATTACCTCGTTCGAGAGATCAAGTTCTGCAACTTTCTCCATAGTTGACGTCTCCCAAACTAGAACAATTTGGGGTTTGCTTTCGTCCCTTTTCGAAAACAAAACTTCGATGTCTAAAGAGAGGTTGCCTTCTTCTTATAGCAGTGATATCCTAACAACGACTAAAAGGGAAACTACTAACAATATCATAGGGACATCCTATCCTTTTGACCACAGTTTATCCATGACAAACGTAATTCGGTCTTCAACTACTTTCAGACCTTCGACCTTTTTCTCAGGAGACGATGCTGCAAGTGGTTTCCTTTTCCACAACAGGACAATGCAGCAGTCATCTTTGTTCATGATCCAAAGCAGGAGGATTTCTCTTCAGGTACTGGCTGATTCTGAAAACATTTTATGTAGTAGAACAAGTTTTGCAAGCTCTCATAGCAGCAAAATACTTGAAAGATTTGTGCCCCTGGTCCAAAGTACATCAACCTTGAATACCATTACCTCACCCCAGCCAATTTACAAATCTACAGGAAGTTACGCAGATGTTTACGCCTCCTCGAGAACCTTTGTTAGCAGCTTTAATACAATCAAGTCGATTTTACCCACAACCAAATTGGAACCCTTTACGTCATCTCCAGTAGACTTTTCCTTAGAATTCAATTTCCCAAGGACGACTATCTCTGGTTCCCAGGCCGTTGCAGGTACCTTAATTTTACCTGTGAAAACTCCCTACATTGAAACATCCAGAATACTCCAGAGCTCTTCTTTCAAGACTTTTAAAACAACCACCGTTGGCACATACCTAAGTGCAACGAGAACAAGTACTTCAGCTTCTCGAAATGTCAAAAGGACGTTCTCGACGTCACCTTTCTTGCAGAATGAGATATTCACGTCGAGAATGGTCGTCTCCTCCGAGATTTTCAAATGGAACAGTTTCTCTCATGCTTCTGCAAGTGTTTTAGAATACTCCTCAAGAAGACAATCGACCACCACGTATGCGTCACCTATACTTTCATCAACAATTCAGCCAGTAAGTGAACGGACTTTTACGCCACATATAACACTTGTATCAACCAGACGCACCCTTTCCAAGGACTCATCTAACCAATCTTTGTCGATCACATCGGAAACTTCCCAATGGGCGATCTCACCTACGCCTATCCTTGTAAGTCCTTCCAGTATTTACTACACCGTACAGACCGAATTTATTCCACCGCTTCAGACAGAATTATACCGTGAAAATGTAAGTCAGACCAGACCATTTACAATATCATCAGTAGTTAAAAGCAATAACGTAAAGTCCATAACTTCGTCGGGCTTGCGAACTTTTTTTCCTTTCCATACATCCAGCAGCGATTTTACTAGGTCAACTGACTCTCCTCACCAGGCGATTACATTCCTCGGCTCAGCGGTTAAAAACACCTTGACCTTAATAACGTTTCCTTCCGTAAACAAAATAAGCAGTCGCGAAAAACTACAAACATCGGTGAGTTCATCTTTAAAACACAACACTGGAAACACACTCTCTGTGCAGAACTTCTATGGTCACACAGACGACTCCTCTCGGGAATTTTTTAGCGGAGAAATTATAGTAAGTGGCACGTTGAATATTGATTACACTATTCATATGCCTACGTTGAAGCGTACCACGGTGGAAAGCTCTCAACTATTATCGACTTATCCAAGTGGCGTGAGGCAAAGCTTAACATCTCTAGCGTCTTCCAGAGGGAAAATTTTCTTACACTCCATAATTCTAAGTACAACCACATCTCGTGAAGAACTCAGTTTTACCCTGACAACGAAAAACACCTTAAAACGTACCAGTCAAACGTCGACGGAAGCGCTTTCCTCCCAGTTATCAACAACGTTAACTACTTTAATGCCTTCCTCAACTCTCCAGACGGCGAGAGTGTCGATAGTGACAAGGAAGACGGTGACTAGCAACCCATTCATGGATAGCTCGACAATAAGAACTGTCGTTAGCGCAAGCCACTCAACAGGCTACACCTTGAAATCGTCAAGCCTTGCACCACCTGCTATTCCAAATACTCTCCAGTTTTTCCCCAATTTTTCTGACAATTCTAGACTTATTTTCCCATTGTCATTTCCTATGTTAGAGATGTCATTATCACTAGTAAAATTATGGCCAACTTCAGCTTTATGGATTTCTCAGAAGAATGATCGAATGACAACAATAAAAACAATAGAAAATCCAGCTTTCCGAACATCTGCTTTGTCTGGTTCAGTTGCCACAGAACGTTTCACGTTTTCCGTCAAATCCAGAAGCCAATGGACGCAATCCCCTACGGAACTACATGTAGCTACTTCCTCTGGTAAAATATCAGGCACAATTCTTGATATGTCTAAATCTTTTACAACATTTACCCATCCCATCTCGTCATCAGTTTCTGTTTTCTTTCAAAATGGACCACCACCGGAGGATCCAAAGCAATTTGAAGGAACCATGGTGTTACAGATGCCTTGGAATTTACGATATCTAAAAACATACACCCCAGAATACCAGGCTCTTGCCTCTGCAATTAAGAGGGAAATCAGTAAAGCGTTTAAGAACCTTGACGGATTTCTATCTGTGCAAGTTCTACGCTTCTGGGAGAGTAGCGTTGGAGTTGACTTTATGGTGTTTGTAAGGAAAAATGCCAACATTAACGCGAATACCGTAGAGAGGATGCTTACAGAGGCCAACAACACGGGGGTATTGAATATACCTATAACAAGCCTGCAAATTAAAGAAAGAAGAGCTACAACTACTGCTTCGGTACCCACTCCCGTATCATCTAAGTCTCTTGAGCAGTGGGTGATTGTTCTCATTGTTGCTAGTATCTTAGTGTTCCTACTGTTGCTGATAATATGTATTTTAGCGGTAAGTAAAATTGTTTTTGCAATAATTCCCTTAAACTCTGCCTTTCTATTGTTGTTTTCCTGTTATTTGTTTAAGTATTAGTAACAAAAGTTGAAAATAAAGTGAGCGAGGAAATGCAATTTTTACCAATTCCAACGCTAAACAATTTCTGAAAAGAAACACCCGTAGGAAAGCCAAAAGGGAGTGTGGATGGGCAAAATTGGAGAAGATAAACTCGGTTTACGTTTGAGTTACCTCTGAAGTACTTCAACCAGCCTTATTTCGTTCGAAAATTTGTACGAAAGTGTTACAATACTGTATTTACAATGGTTGGTTTTGAGGCCTTGATTTTGTCAGTTAAAGGCCCTAGATTTGCCAGCTGAAAGTTTGGGGATTGTAGTAACTGTAAAAAGAAATTTAACCAAATTTTCTAATTTGTTGTTGAGTGCGTTTAATGGTTCTCGTTGTGTTTGAGGGAAATAAGCATTTATTTGGCGGCCATTGATTGGTTGGACGAGTACAATTGCAACCGAGTTTGAAACTAATCCGAGTTCTTGTTGATTTAGGTCAAATTGGCCAGGCGAAGTGGCAGATTTAAGGGAAGCAAAAAGTACGAGCTTTCGAGATGGAGTAATTACATTCACACCGAGTATCATGACTCCGCTGCCAGATCCAAAACAAATTTGCCGGTGATATTAAGTATGGAAGAGAAACGACAATATCTCAAAGACGATTCATATGAAGAACTTACTACATACAACATAACAGAAAGCAAAAGCGAGGAAAGCCTTACACGCGAAGCTTTCAGAACGAAATTACGAGAAACTAGCTTCAACGGCAATCCTGAGTTCAGATATACAAACCAGGAGTCCAGAATATCGCCATCAGAGGCTGCAGTGAAGGTATTCCAATACCTATAAGACAAGATTAAACTTGAGACATGCATGCACCTCCCCATTTCCAACTTGCCAATATTTATCCTTAACTAATCATTACCAACGATCTAGACATTTCAAAATTAACAAATAATTCAAAACTGATCAATATTGATTTAGTGCTAGCACGAAAACAAAGTTGGTTCTTCGCCCATCATTCCCCAAAGGAACGGAATTTGGAAATGTTTGTTATTGAGGAGGGGGAAAAACCGGAGTACCCGGAGAAAACCATCTCGGAGCAAAGAAGAGAACCAAGAACGAAGTCAACCCACGTATGGCGTCCCATCCGAGATTTGGTAACAAATTAGAGAAAAGCCGAGTGTTCTGACCAGTGCACTACTCTTGTTCTCCCCGCTTTTCCTTTTATAAAGTATGTGAATAAAAACACAACGTTTCTATTTCATCTCCAGGGCTCCCAAAGAAGTGTTTCAACCAAAGAATATCCTGCTCAGTGGAACAAAGGCTGTGCGGATGCAGTGAAACTATAAACTGTGTTAGGAAAGTAGTTTATTCTGTTATAAATGTATGAAATCAAAAGCGCATTTCTACAAAAGCTACAAAGGAGCCAACACAAAGCTGCTCAGCAGTGGTGACTATGTGTCCACACGAGGTCGAGAATAAGTTTGTGAACACCTACAAAGTTATGAGTGTACGGCCACTGTGTCAATCTGAAACGAAACAAAAAAGATCATCCTAGTTTAATCGTCCGAGTTTCCCAATAAAGGAAGGATGAACGAGAAAGGCCGACAGCTTAACATCACCGCCCAATGATCCCATCATCTCAACTGACGGCGACAAGATCTTAAACTCAGCCAGCATGACATTACCACCATTTTTAAGACCCTAGTTGGAGGCCCCACCGGGTTTTAAACCCAGGTCTACCGGAGGGAGTGGCGCGGCCGTTTCCAACTATGTTTACCCGGCGTCTGTTACCGCGTGCACAACAATAACAGCACATTAAGTTTGTATGCGTTTACAAACCCAGACGAACTCGAGTGGTTGACATTGGTCAATCAAAAAATAATGCTGAGCATTAAAATTGACACTCACATCGTAGTTTAGGTAAAACAGTTGACTGAGGTCTGATAATTAGAGACTGTTAAGTACATTGTACCGTAAAATCCCGAAAATAAGCCCCGGGGCTTATATTTTTCAAAGGCCCTTTTTGATGGGTTTATTTTTGGAGGGGCTTATGTACGGAGGGAAGTTTGCGTTTAAAAATCGATTGAGCTAGCCTTATTCTAGGAAGGAAATTTATCGTTTTTCTTTGTTTCTGTATTTGAGGGCAATTTCCAAGTACAAGCCCCCCAGGGGGGTTATATTTGGAGGGGCGATTTAACGGAGGGTTTTTTGCGTTACGAGTTTGGGGGGCTAAAATTTGGAGGGGCTTATTTTCGGAATTTTACGGTATAATGGATATATGTGTGTGTCAGTTGAGTCAGTGCAATTGTTTTGCTATCTTAGAGGCTCTTTGGCTCAAGAGATACCTTGAGTATTTGATATGACAGCCAATCATGTGTATAAAATATACTATTTACAAGTTACAGTAAACTTTTGTGCGTAAGGCTAACAGTATTTCGTTTGTTCAAATAATTTAGTAAATAAGTACAAAATACCGACCCTTAAAACACATCTAACAAACTAAGACTCTTTTTAGATTACTCATTTTAGTCACCAGCTATATTATCTTACCTATAAACTTTCGTTTAATGGTATAGGATCATAATCGATAAAAAAGATAAATATAAATGTTTGCACAGGTAACGTTGATTAAATTGTACTTAATTTTTTTGTTTTCATAAAATAGCTCTACCGAACATCTAAAACTTTAATTCCAAATTTGTTAAAGCTTTTTCACTATTTTCTCATACCAAGATTAAATAACATGCTCTACGACCTTAAAAAACCAAGGTCCCTGATGGTTATAAGCTCTTGCGCTCAGATCGAACTTAGATGTAGCACGAGTGAGCAAAATGTGGTAGCGCTAGTACCTAGTACGTTCCCATCTAACCCTTGCCCAAAATAACACTACTTGAACATAAAAGATGACCTTGTAAGATAAACAAACCACTCTAAATTACCTCACGTTAACATTTGCTAGAAAATGAAACGATAGTTCGCAGCATAAGTTCAATTTTAGGTTCAAGGGTCACTGACATCATGAATTTAAGTGCTCCACAAGATTGTCATTTTCATGGCTTCCTTGAAAAGGGCTCTTTTACAGTTGTATTTGAGATCTATAGAAAAATAAATAAATGAATATGTGGTTTCTTGTTTTCACAGACTGTCAATCTCTAAAATGTATATAACGTATTCTGGAACAAAAATGCAGTGCCAAAGCAAGAAAGAATTTAGCAGCCTCCTGTAGATAACTTTATTTGCGGTTACCAAAGGGACGATGATTGACGGTAACTGAAAAATTTGTCTGTTTTTCGACAGCTAGAAACAATTTTTGACACAGATTTTTTCAGTGGGACAATAGATATATTATAGGAACTTGAGTAAGTATACGTTTTACACGATCTTAAAAATCTATGAGTTCATAAACATATGTGAATTGCGTCATACACACAAAAACTGGACCAAAGAAAAAAATGTTTGTCTTCTTTCTCACACCTCTGTTGAAAACTGGTGCTTTTCAGATCAGGTTTGCAAATTCTAATTCATTACTTACCAGGGACTGCACGTCAACTTTTAAGAACGTTTTTCGTTAAATGGCCTGTTTGAAACGCCGTTATTTGTTTTAACTTCTGAAGCACGCAGATTTCGCTCCCACATAAGCAGATCGTCGTTGCTCCGTATCCATTCAGAATCATTGATTGTCATGTGGTCGAATAAGTGAGTCCGCTTCTTAAGCCCCCTGTACTTGCACTGAAAGACAAAGCAGATTGTTTTCGGTAATCGGTTTTCGGTCAACTTGAAAAAGTTGGCCCAATTTTGTCAAGTTGCCGTCCGTTTCCATCCTGACCATCCAAAGCCGAAGACGCACTTAAAGATGGGGTATTGTTTTAGAGTATTTTTTCCAATAAAAATTAACCATTATTTCATAGTTACTTCTGATTCCCAAGTGATTTTAAGGATTAAAACTAATACCAAAAAAATCGTGACGTAGTTCCTTTTAAGAACAGAAATGAAGTTTACTTACACAGACACAGATAAGAGCAATAAGCAGGATAAGAACTAAAGCCACGGCGACTATAACAATGATAAAAGTTCCCAGGGGTGTAGCCAAGTCGATGGCTTTATCCCACATGTTGGTTGGTTTAGTTAGGCTGCTTGGTGTTGCAGTAGTTGGTAGAGGTGTTAAAGTCGCGCTTGAAGAAGGTACTGAAAAAAATAAAACGTATTGTCTTTCAGTTGTTAGATAAATACAGTTATCGTGGCTCATTTAGCAAAAAGTCAATAAGGAATCATATTGCATTACGCGTCTGCACAAGTTAATGGAAGAATTTCAGAAGACCATTTTTGTCCAAACATATGCAGTTTAAGGAGTCCTAAAGCGCGCACTTTAAGGTGTTCTAAATGTGAACACTTTAAAGCGTCTTAAAATGAACATTTCAAAGAGTCCTAAAGTGAAGACTTTAAGGAGTCTTAAAATGAACACTTTAAGGATTAAGTTATACAGGACAATTTTATATAATTTTAATTGTAAGATTTATATATGGGACTATTTGGAATGGGGTGTATTACTGGATGAAACGTATCAGAGAAGTTACTGATCTCTGTCATTTACCAAGGAATTATTAGGTTATTAAAGGAAACTTACCGGACGGGTTATATGTGGTTGCACTTGCACCTGGATAAACGGAATTTTTTAGAGATGCACAACCTTGTATAATTTAAATTCAAATTCAGCAATAAGCAAATGCACCCATACACTGGTAAAGAAAGATTCCATGGAACCGTTATCAGCGACGTCGACCTACCACAATTTTAAAACGCGCAACTCCTACGGGGCGTTAGAGCTCTTTTACATGTGTTCGTGCGTTTCAGATTAAACCGTGGAATCTGGAAGAGTTGGTTTTTGAGGAAAAACGTGATACCCAGAGAAAAACCTCTTGGACCAGAGAAGAGAACTAACAACAAACTCAACCCTCATGTGGAGTCGCCTCCGGGAGTTGAATTCGGTCCACATGAGTTGAAGGCGAGTGCTCTCACCAAAGCCGCACCATCCCTAGTGCAAGGCGTAAAAAAAAAGAAAACATTTTACCTGTCGTTGTCATCTTAGCAGTTGAAGTTGGAACAATAGAAGAGGATGACTGTTGCACTTCTGGAACAACACTGACATTACCAGTAGGCGAAATACTCGAGGTGAAAGCTAAAGTTGAAGTTTGGACTAAAACCAAAAAGAAAAAAAGTAATAAAAAATAAAAATAAGAATAATGGTAAGAAGAAGAAGAAGAAAAACACAACAGCAAGTCAACAAACAAGGAGTAGAGGTTCGAGTTAAGTTTGTGCGCAATGCGAAATTCAAACTCGAATCGTTGATTCAAAACATTCCTCCGTTTCTAATTGGCTGAAATGACTAATCCCTCTACAAATTCTTCACAAACAGCTAGCCTTGACCAAATTTGAAAGACCCTTACCAAGCGATATCCAACAATGACATTAAAAAAGTACAGAATATTGACAAAAAGGGACGGAAACCGAGAATCTCTGGTGACACGATTGCTTTAGGTCAGCCTTTTTGGTAGAACTGGAAAAAATGGTGAAAATTTCACACCTTTCAGCCCAGCTACTGTCTTAAAACATGACAAAAAAACGCGCAAATACAATTTATAGAATATCTGATAGACCAAACACCCCTTTATATCTTGAATTTGCCGAAGAAGAGGCAAAATTAATCAGAGACGGGAATGCAATATTTACCAAGGCAAGCATGTTTTAGCTTGTTTTAAAAGTACCAATCATTTTGAACAAATAATAGAACTGTCATTGGATTGGGCTTTCGTATGATCTGAATAATTATGCAGACCGATGTGTTATGTGCTTTCGCCACTAGCACCTCCCTAGATCTGCATAATTATTCGCACCATACGAAAGCCGAATCCAATAACAGCAATAACGTTATTGTGATCCAAGTAATTTCATTTGTCGGGTACTCAAGCCCTTTGTTAGCGTTCAAACGTCTTTCCGAAAAGAATTGTAAGTAAGGTAAAATTCTGGATCATTAAGCACATACACGATCACGACTTACCATCTAACGAGGAAGTTGCAGTTATAAAGCTGTTGCTTTGAACTGAAGTGAGAAAGAAAAAATACAAAATAAAAACAGTAAACAAAGAGATTATAATTGGACGTGCAATTAGCTGTAACTATATTTGTAATGGGGTGTATTACTGGATGAAACGTATCAGAGAAGTTACTGATCTCTGTCATTTACCAAAGGAATTATTAGATTATTAAGGTAACTTACCGGAGAGGCTATATGCTATGGTTGCACTTGAACCTGGATAAACAGAAATAAATATGTTCAAGATTAATCAATGGACACATGCACCTATGAATATATTGTCACAACTTATAATAATTAGAAATTATTTGATGGACATAAAAGTAGTATCACTGAACCAGGGCAAGTACACAGCTACGATCTTCAAAGAGCAAGAAAACGAGAAGAAGAGGAAATACAACCAGAGAGTGATAGATGTAGAGATGGGAACCTTTACACCACTGGTGTTTGGTACAAACGGGGGCATGGGACTCGACTGTCAGAATTTTTTAAGAACTCTCGCAAATAAGCTTTCGACTAAGAACGATGAACCCTACGCCAGCGTTATTTCCTGGCTTCGAATACAGCTCTCATTTGCAATATTAAGATCTGTACACAAATGCGTTAGAGGTTCTAGATACCCATTCAAATCACGTGAGGTCTCAGACTTCACTCTCGCTCTAGCTGGTCTACAACTATATTCATAATTTTAGCACTAGATTTTTTATAGTTTTTTTTTTTTTTTTTTTTTTTTTGGTTTTTTAGTAATACTTGATTTTTAAATTGTTTATTGTATATATTTTTTTTTCTCCTTTTTTTGGAATGAATTTTTTCAATCGAAATTAAGTGTCTCTTTTTTAATCAAAAGGAATTATGCAAATAGTGTTTTGATTTTAATAGTTTTTTAAGTGAAATTGATTGTAAATAAGATTCTTTAGTTTAGCTTTGTTGTGTTTTGGAGTATCACTGAATAATGATTATTGAACATATAACAACCTTACGCTAGATGATTATTGGGGGCAGGAGCCCATAACCCAATAGGGTACCTGTTGGGGGATATGACATACAAATAGTCTCCTGGACCCAATTATAGTCTGTGAAACTCTATAATTACCAAAGTAATTATACTTATAATTATAATTAATAGTTATTAAAATACTAATAAAAGCAAATAATGATTATAATAATAATGATGATGATGATGATGGTCATAATATGGAGCTCACCTCAAGAGTTCTTCATTTAAGGAACATTAAAGCGTGCTTTGATTAAAAGGAATCTTTAAGTCATAATTCTGCTTTTTTCCTTATAATGAAAATTTTGTTTCTTATATCAAAAGTTTATATATTTGTGAGAAATACCATTAATTGCTCTCTCAAGACCTGAAGGAAAATCAGGCTTTCATTGTTACCTAATAGAGGAAACAAACTAATTTTTTTTACATGTACTCTTCCTCGGCCTTTTTTACTCAAAATAGCTGCTAAGAAGTAATAAATGCAATCGTTATTGTGTTGAAATGCAATATATTAAGGATGTTTTTCCTTTTTTAATTAAAATGAAAGAGACCATGTTTCCGCAACGTTTGATAGTTTAATTTTTTTCAATTCAATGTCACCTTGTCTAACAGGCCTCTGGGAAGACTTAGTTACAGTCAAACGCCGTTAATACGGACACTGAGGTGGGGAGAGAAAGTCTCCATATCAACAGGGTGTCCATATAAATGGGTCATGTTATTTAAGCAAAAAATCTACATTTTATTTTAAGCAAAATGCTAAAGAAATAAAACAGGTGACTAGCATTGTCAAACTAATTTAAAACATCTCTCAACTTCACAAAGCCGTTAATTCACGCACTATGTCCATGAAAAAACTCTACAAAAATAAAAAAGTCTCTAAAAGTCGCTCATTATCGATTATATAATCCTTAGTCTAAAATTGACGTCCACAATTCATCCTATTCGGTGTACTGTAGCACAGGAAACATCGATATGATGCCAACTGAAAGTTTTTTCTACCTTCAGGAAAGAGAGGTTTATTACGAGCACACAGTGGAAAATAAAGGGGCCACATTACCGAGCTTGACTTTCTGTGAGAATATGTTGATTGGGCAAGAAAAAAAAAATATCCGTTGTGAACAACAACGGGTGTCCGTATTATGCGGGTTAAATTAAACCCAGGGGGCAAAGAAAACTGTCCATAATAACGAGGTGTCGGGGGGTTCAACTGTATTTGCATAAACAACAGAACGACACTGAGCCATAGTGATTATTGCGTTACTTCCGGAATAATATTACATCGACGTTTTCAGAAAAATCGTTTAGTGGTCATTTTTGTGTGCATGAAAACACCAAATAGCTGTTTCTATATCTCCTGTTGATAAAGTGGAATACATCTTCCCCAAATCCCAAAAGCAAATCTTACAACAATTAATAAGAAATCAAAAAAACTTACTCGGAATGGTTGTATTTGCCGAAGCAGACACAGGGAGTGTAAAAATAATAAGGGCAAATACGTTGAACCAAAACACCGCAAAGCGAGCCATTCTTGAGTGAGCCATTCTCTTCGCCATCTTGTTAAGGTGTTGCTGGGTTCTAATAAAATAAACAAAAGTTGAAGCGGTCGTTTTCGACTGAAGAATGTCATGACCAAATCGGATCATATCTGTATTACCTCGCGCGATTCATATATCCAATATATTGACCGATCAACACAAGCCTTATGTACCCATGAAAATTCTGTTAGTTATTGAACCAAGTAAAGGGCTTACAGTAATTACCAATATCGTAGAACTTTCTCTCTTCCTTAGCAAAATGGCCGTCTAAGTCAGTTACTTTCCGCCTGACACAAGCGAGGAACCAGCTGAAATTTGATCCACTAAATGTTCAAAAAGGCAAAAGTTAAACCTATCAAAAAGCTTTGTACCAAAATCTGAGGAAACTGACTTAATTTATGTGGACGCAGAAGGCATTTGTTATGCAAACAAAAATGACGGATGGCTAGTAGTTGTGCATACGATAAGCACCACAAAAGGATTTACTGAAGACAATATTGATTGAACAAGCATGACGTCATGCAAGAAAAATTTCTATTGGATCATATACGTGTCGACTGTCCTAATACTGCCCCCCACACACTATATTCTGTTCAAATTTTCTGTTTTAAATTTGAGAAATGAATTAGAAAGGTGGAATTCAGTCATTATATTCCGCGATAAAATATATGCGAGATGACTTCATAAAATATAATCCGACTGAAATCAGTTGGCTTCACCCCGACTGGCGAGATATGGCACGTTTCCTTCTCATACACCGTAATATTCAGAAATAACAAAATGAATCACCAGTAATTTGTAGGATAGCAGCTAGTTCTCATTTTCAAAGCATAAGGGTTTGTTTTGATTATCTTGAGCTTACCTGTGTTCAACTTGAGGACAATTTGATGGCCTTATAATGGATCCTTAAGTTGTCTGCCAACCAACTGTCCTCTCGACCTTCAGGTCACTTTCAACAGGAAACGAGGAAGCAAGGTTTTTCGGTATACTAAATGGATCTTTCTGGTATATAAAGCCACAGGGTAAGGCAAAAAACGGAAATCAAAGTGGCGTTACTTAATAAATAGGATCAACAATCCTAGTGTTTAAAAGTTTCTCACTCAGTCTGGTCACTTTCGGGATAACGAAAAAAGGGTGTGAGCTCCGCTTGGTCCGGACTGATACGATACTCTTTGTACCGTGGGAGGTCTGGTACGGTGCACAGTCGTCTCTACAATCTCCTTTCGCCTGCAATTCAGTCCCCATTCAGATGCGGAATAGCAAATCAGAACTATGATTTTTTTTTTTTTTCAGTTCATGTATCCACGTTCGAGAAGATTTTAATTATGATAGGGGCGCACAATGAGGTGAATCTTGTTTTCTGATTGGATAGCCGAGCGGGAAAAATGGCCGACTTCGTCTCGGTCCTACGTCTCGGCCCATAACCGACCAAGCTTGGTCAGTAACTGAACGCATATAAAAGACACAAAAAGCAAAGAGAACCAGTTAACATAATTAGTGCACCTAAGTATCATACTCTGAGTATCAACAGTTTACCTTGCATAGCTTCCTTCAGACATTTTCAATTCATACCATACGACATGCACATCGGCGTCCTCCGTGTCAGGTTATTTTTTATTGTCTAAGCGACATAATTGACACGTTTTCTACCGCATAAGAGAGGAAAACTTGCCAGTTTATGCAAAAGGATTGGTCAAAAATTAAAAAGGCCTAAGGGAAGACACACGACAAAATTATGGAGTTCTTCATGATCAGTGAACAAACATAGAATGGTGTACTCATAACTGATCAATGGTATACATATATCATTGTTGGCGCGCGGATGATATAAGGGGAATTAAACAGAATAGTCAACGACTAATAACGAAAAAGGTCTAGCTACAGTCAAACCTCGTTAATACGGAAACTGAAGGCCATAGAAGGTGTCCGTAATGAGAGAACGGGGTGTCTGTATTAAGCGGGTGATGCTATTAAAGTAGAAAAAAAAACACACACACACACACGCGCGCTTTTTATTGGAAAAAAAAAAATAAGAAAGAAATTAAAGAGGACATTAGCATCGTCAAATTAAACATCACCAGCTATCTCAAACCCGTCATTCCGAGAACTACACATCGACGAAAACTCTCTAAAATCGCTCATCTATATATTATTTAATGCAAAACCGTTCTCTGCGTAACTTGCTTGATGCCTGAAAATCAGACTCTGAAATTGATTCTGCAAATTATTCTATCCGGTTATTTCAGCGCTGGGAACACGATCGACAAGCTGTTAACAGAAGCTTATTTTTAAATTCAAAAGGAAAGGTTTGTTACAACACACAGTTGACCATAATAATGAAGTGTCCGCGTTAGCGAGGTTGGCTTTCTATAAGAATCTGTCCATTGGGCGAGAAACAAGTGTCCGTTGTCCGCATTAACGGGGGTCCGTATTAAGCGGGGGTTGAATATAGAGAAAATGTATGGGCTTCGTTTTCCCAGAGACAAAGAAAGCTGTTCGTAATAACGAGGTGTCCATTTTAAGTGGGCGTCCGTAAAGAGGGTAGTCTCCTTCGCAGCCGTTATTAGGGTCGTCACGCAACGCTCCTCCCCGGAGCGTTGCGTGACGACCCTAATAACGGCTGCGAAGGAGACTATAAAGAGGGGTTCGACTGTACTATACCGTGACTATACAGTATACTATTAAAGCTGCAATAATAGCTTTCAGTGATACTTGACACTCACACTCTTTTTTAGTTAATTACAAATTCTTATTACAGCTCTATTACAAATCCTTCTCTACAAAAAGCTTTATGTCATACATGCAAAATACAATTGAGTTTATACTCGTTACAAAATTTAAGACAAAACGTATTATTATTTTCAGAAATATGAAACACATCTGTTCAGTATCAATATATCTAGTAAGTTATACTCATGTATGCTTTATGCGTCGCGTTTGACCAGCATAAACGTGCGTATTGAAATCTCATGTAAACATTTACTACATGCTTGGAGGTTTTCTACATTAGAAGGAGAATCACGAAACAAAATATAAGTTATAAATCCGAAAGAAAATTCAACATGTTCAGCTTTTGCGAACTAACGTATAAGTAAGCTTTCTCAGCAGCGTATCGGACAAGCGTGTTGAAGCTGGATATAGTTAATCCGGCTTTCATATACGGCGTGTATAACTCAGTTAACGAAAGAAATGGCACTGACCTGTAATGAAAAGATGTGGTCCTTTGCACAACTAACTTTTCACTAGTCATAGTTTAACCCTTAAATAGACCCTTTAAATACTGAACTACCTAAAACCAACCAATAACATAAAATAAAACGATAATATTATTATTCTTTATAAGGAAAATATTAAGAGTAACTGTAACGTTATTGTAATTAAGTTTCGATGCATCCAACATCATTATCAAGTTTTAAGAAAGTATATTGCTGTATAACATAACAAACGTAAAACGCGCGCTCTGATTGGTCAATTTGCCCATGGGTGACTGGTGACCAACGCTATCGCACGCTAAAAGCCGTACACGCCACTTTCTACGCGACTATAGTTTTTTACCTCGTGGTTTGCAAAAGATTTTTCTCTTAGTACTGTAAGAAAATTTACAAAGACCGTTAACGATACCGTAAAATTGAGACGGAGAACTAGTAATTCAGCAAAACGATATTTTCGAAAGAAAAAAATTTGCAAAGAATGATGCACACGCGCCATAGAGAGCGCAGATTATAGCACTCACGTCATTCTACTGCTATCTGTGAACAAAGTTAAAAGGTTTTGTCTTTTGATTGTTATAAACAAATGGTAAACTGATCAGTGGGTACATATACTGACTATTGAATGTTAGCATAATTACGTCGATGATTATCGACAAAAGAGCGCTATGACTGGCTTGGAGCTTCGCTTTATCCCGCTATAATCACCACGCAGTGATTATAACATTGAAGGCTAGCAGTTTTCAAAATGGCAGCCAGATTTTTTGATGTTTCGGAGTCGGAAATTTATCAATAATTTTATTTTCTCGAATAATCATCAATGAAATTATACTAAAACAATTAGTCGCCTCAGGCGACGTGAATATCGGCGAATAGTCGTAGTTACACTTGGGAGGGCTGCTAAGCACGAAAGA
This sequence comes from Porites divaricata, assembly GCA_038088405.1. Taxonomy (NCBI): domain Eukaryota; kingdom Metazoa; phylum Cnidaria; class Anthozoa; order Scleractinia; family Poritidae; genus Porites; species Porites divaricata. The sequence goes on from JBBMOI010000009.1 coordinate 6,823,641, forward strand.
AGCATAAGAGTCGCTCGAGGCGATAGCGAGCCGTTTACCATTTTGTTAAATGTCAAAAACAACTGACCATCCGATCTTTATAATGTGCATTCCAAGGAATAAATTCATTGGCAAACTACAAAACTTTCAAAGAAACTGTCTCCAAATGCCCTGAAAGGTGTGATGATGATTTTCAGAAGGTCGTCCATGATCAGTAGTCTGCCTGGGCACCGTTTGAGCTGTAAGTCTGAAAAATAAATTCAACAAAATGACTGATTTCTGTGTAGTTTGACTAGTTTGTCAATATTGGTAATAACGAAAAAAATAAAATACTCAATCAACAAGATGATCTAATATAGCTTTTTTTTTGTGAAAAACTTACTACACAATTGAATTCGGGGTGCTTCACCACTGCTCTAATTAGCTACCTCAGAAGAAAATCGCATTTATGTTAATCGCCTACACTGTTTCCCATTTCGGTATAGTAACGAATAGTTACTTACTGGATTACTATGTGATCCTATTATACGTCTCTCCATTGTGGAGTTTTTGCCATCCGTTTTAGCTCGCAGTTTACCGAGATCTGCCTGTACCATCTCATACGTGTGCATTTCAAGTTCTCTGGTGGATATACCGTACGCCATGTTCTCACCACTAGATCTTCTGCATTTAACCTATGTTCAAAAAAAGACATTACAAGTAAAACACTGTCACGGAAAGTTGCTAAAATTGTCATGCAGAAAAGTTTTTCTGTTCTTGTATGAGCGGCACCTGTAACATCGAACGGACATTTCCCAACGCAATCAAGAAAGGAAAACATGAAGTATTGTTCTTAGCAATTTTTCAGAGACACGATGGCACAAATTGACAACAGATTAGCTTAACATTTTAAAGCTGTAATCATATTCCTACGCCTTGCAGTCATTGCGCTTTTCTTTTTTAAAATACATATACTTCTCAGCAAAAAAGGAGAACTTGAGAAGTTCTTTCACCGTCGTGAACTTCCTGTGTGTGACTAAGAAATATAAAACAAGACATACAACCAGAATAATCTGATGTTACCCTAGCTTTTCCCTTTGAATTTCTGAGCAGTTATTGGCTCGTTATTGGTAATTGGCCACATAATAATAATAGCAATCACCAAGGTAACTTCATTCGACCCCTCCTTGTACGGCAGGAATAGCGGGGGTAGATATTCTGAAAGGGGATTTTGAACTTTACCATCTCTTCTCTGAGAGTTACACCAACATTAAAATAATCATGTAAAAAGAAATTATCATTGTCTCTTTTTTAACTTACACAGACGCATATAACAGTGATAAGGAAGACAAATGATAAAGATCCCAACGCGATCATAGTTATCAACGCCCAGCTGGGTAGCTTCTCTTCGGGTTTAGCTGTCGCTTCTTCTTCAACTTTGACACTCGTTACTGTAAAACCAAACTTTTTCTCTTTACTCGCTTTCTCCAAAGTCTTTTTCAACACGTCCTCATCAGCTTTTGAATCCTTTGCTAAGATGACGATATACATGCATACTACACTTCCCTCTCTTATCAAGAGAATGCGGATACCAATATAACCCTCGATGTGTTGATACGTTTTCTCCAAGCTACTCGTCAGGTTGGTCGTTAAATCCTTGTATGCTTCACTGTCTGGATCCTTGTAATCGTCTCTAAATGTCAAGTCAAGAGTCATTTCCATACTAACAGTTTTGACTCCCTCTACTGGAATGGTTGGCCGCGATGATGAGGTTGATGTGGGTACGATGGCTTGAGAAGTTGGTGATGGATGAACAAGGGGGAATGAGGACGAGTTTACGTTGCTAGTAGTGACTATAAGGATAATAATAATAATAATGAACTTTATTAAAGTCTCATATCTTATAGAACAGGCATACCAGTAGGGTAGCTAGTCATAACCGAGGTGGTTTCTCTCAGTGAAGATACAGTCCACTGGTTACTCGTCAAGGAAAGAGAGGACTCTCCTACTCAGTCTGGCGAATGACCCGCTGTAGAGAATGCTTTTACTGATTAAAGTTAACGTACATTCTTTAAACGCTTAGTAAATAGTTCATATCTAATTGAAGAAATGTTAGTGGCGCAAGCGCTACAGTACTGATGGGAAATAGGAGCAAAAAGATGGCAAAAAATCCTACACTAAAATGCTTTCCGAAAAATATCCGTAAGAGAAAAAAAATAAAAAGTTATGTCCTGAAACTGTCGACAAAAGTGGTTAATGTTCTGCAGCTGTGACGCTGTTGTCTACATGGAAGACAGTGAAGTATTAGAAATGATTAGAGAGACTTATGAGGAAGCCAACAATAGTCTGAATAACACATGTTTATATCATATCCGGCCACATTTAACACATGTTTTGATCGCCGCCTTAATGAATTTATAGAAAAGGTAACACGACAGAAGAACGTTTACGGGAACGACTTTTCGTCAAGGAAATATATCAACACTACAAGAACCGAAAGTTACCTGAGATTAGCCCAACTGAAGAAGACTTTGGTAAGATAGTAGCCGAAGAAGATGACTCCGGTACAAACAAGGACGACATTTTGGGAGAATGAGTGGGTGAAATCGTTGAATCCGAAGGCTTTAAAAGTGAACTCGGGTTCACAGAGACGACTGTAGTACCATCTGCAGGTGGTTTAGACGCCAAGGATCCCACAGAAAGAGATGATACCAGGAATTTTGTTACGAGAGATGGAGATATGTAGGATGACGCTAAGGGCGTGTTGGAAATGGTAGCTGTGGCAGAGTTATAACTGTTCTCAGCTGCAGACACCGTGTTTTCTGTTGTTAAGTTGGATTGCATGGAAGCTGCCATTGAGTTAGTGATATTGGTTGATGAAGCCTTCGCAGTGACGTCAGAGTTAACTGAAGCGCTGCTACCCTGACTGGGAAAGTGAGTGGTGGAACTTACTGAAGGCGCAGTGGTTGCTGTGCTTGTGTCTTCGTTACTCTGAAATGTGACGGTGGACTTGACGGTGGAGTTGCTTATTAAAACGAAACTGGGAGAACTCTTTGGGAGTTGATCCAGTACACTGACTTTAGACATGAGGGTATGTGTAGTTACTGAAGGAACAGTAGTTGAAGTGCTTATGTAGTGTGATTGACTGGAATGTAATATCATGCTCCCAGTGATGGGCGTGGTACTGGTCGCGTTTATTGCGTTACCGATGCTGGAGTGACTGGAAGCCTGTGCAGTAACGCTGGGTGTGGCTGCGGATGTTGTTGTGACGCTTGTGTCAGTCATACCATTGGTACTTGGTGCATCACTTAACGTGTGTGCCGTGGCAGTGACAGCTGCAGTCACACTAGAACTCACTGTAATCGTACCTTTGATAGAACTGTTCTCTTTACTTGATAAGCTGGTCACCGTAGTTGAAACGCTTCCTGAAGCTACTGTGGCTGAAGTGCTTATGGTAAGATAAGTTGTTATACTTGATCCGCTAGCTGCTGTCGATATGGTTATTGAAAACATAAAAGAAAAAAATATCAACTATATTAAAGATCTAAAAATGCGGTGTGCATTAACAATTGATATAAGCACGGGAATGAAGGGGGTAATACAACTAAGAGGGGGCACATATCTGGGCCGGGTTGTTCAAAGCCGGGTTAACATAACCCAGGGTTAGTACGAAATTTGAATTAAGATCTGAAAGGAGGGGTTATAATCGCCTTCTAAAAAGAAGCAAATTCAGTTTGATTCGTTTTGTCTACAATTTGATGATTAGCTACTCTAAAAAGAATAGAGAAAATTTTCCAAGAAACTGCGTCAAATGAAAAAAAAAACGAGACCCAGGTTAAAATTTAACCGGCCTTCGAACAACTCGGCCCTGAGGGGTTATAATCGCCTGCATTTTTTTGTTTGCATGTAGATGGCCTATAACTAGGGGGGCATATGTGTTTGTATGTGGGGGAGGGGAAGCGTAAAGGTGGTGGCAGTTTACGTTAGTTAATCCACTAATCCTTTTGGCAATAAAAGCTACGAGGAGCTAGTAATAAGGCAGTGGTGGGCCAGTGGGGACTTTGACTCAAGAAAAGCTGTTTTTGCTTTCATTTTCTTTTTTTTTTTGGGGGGGGGGGGGGGGGGGGGAGATGTTAAAGACTAAGAATTTAAAGTAGCTAAAAGTGATAAAAAATTAAAGATTGTCTCAATTTAGAATAAACATTAGCGGCTCGGCTTACGAAGTGTTTTCAATTGTTTGTATAACATACCACACAGTAAATCCTAAGGTACACAAAATACATTCATTAAGATTTTTTGGTAATCATCTAATATCAAGGAAGGTGCTAAACAGCCAGCGTGAAAAAAAATGTCGTAAAATAAATCAAGAGGGTCCAGCAACAGCCCTCTTTCCCACAAATTAAATATTCAATTACTTTATTAAAACGTTTGGTTTACCTTATTTAATGTGACGTGAGATTAGATATTATTTGTCAATTGACACTGGGCCGCGCGTACTCCATGCAAATTATTTCTATTGCATTTTTAGCTGCCACTTGACTTATTTTGAATAATGATGAGTGTCGCGGATTTGGCCATGGTTCATACGTGTCGATTTTCAAATGTTCAAATCCATAAAATGTTTGAAATTTATTGCTCTATCATGTCTACCCTGCGGGCAGAGTCCTTCTCTCTTGCATAGATGGCTTTTAGCAATTGGGAAGTCGTTCCCGTGGCTTAAACAAACCAACTACGCGCAGACAAGCCATGCGAACGACCTAGCAAATGCTAAAAGCCATGCAAAAGAGAAACCTCGGCTCGCAGGGTAATACATGTCTAAATACTAAAATAGTGCTTTTGGCGATTTCTTCGCTACATATTTTTTCACGCTCCAATCAACGCGATTTGCTCCGTTTGTGAAAGATTTCGGATTTCTCACAGGCCTAATGATTCCTTTAGCTTTGCTACTGTTTATCAACTTTTCGATATTTCAAGGTTAAAAATAATCTTCAGTTTCTTTTAAACTTAATAAATTCGACCGTCTGGTCGAATAATGAACTTCCCCAGGTGCAATGGGCTCTTGACAGTCTATATTCCCGCACCGGCCCCCGAGGGTATATTTTTTCGGTAATTTAATCTAACAAAAATTTCGCCTCCAGCAAACATGCATGTATTTGCTTGTTACTACGACCACATAGACAGGAGCTATCAGCAAAATCTAAGTAGACGGGTGTCATTCCCTTACTATTTCGCAGCTTCTTCTTCTTCTCCTTCTTCCTTTTTTACCAACATCGCTATAAAATTTGACTATTTTCAGTTCTCGCGTTACGAGCAGTGCGTTGATTTAATATTCTAAAAATGGCGGTGATTCAGCTGAGGCCGATCTGACCGAGATGGTGTAAAATCCTCCTTCAATTTGGGGGTTAGCTGCCCACTACCCATAGCCTGAAATTATTATTTATTAACACTCTCTTCGTATCCAAATAGACTAACGAAAACGAAGATCTGTGCTTTTTATAATACATGCATTGTAAATCACCCGACGCGCGAAAATTAACTACAACCGTAGAATGTTTTACCACAATCATGAAACTGTGGAAACAACTTCAAAACTGGCCTCACGTACCTGAAAATGAAGCTGTGACAGCAAGCGTATAAAACAGTGCTATCAGACTGTTCATTTCGTAGTAACCATCCAATAAAATCATCTGGTTCTTTTTTGGAGTAAACTAATTTTCACAGAATGCTGTTCCGACTATATTGACCTCGGACAAGACATTAAATGTTTTGTCTACGCTTGCAACTCGATTTTCTACCTTTTCAGCGTCTTAACACAGCAAAAATGCGTCCTTGAGGCGATCGTTACTTTACAGAATAATGGCTGTAAAATGGTCGCTAGCGATTGTTTGACTTGCCTCCCAACTGTCTCTGATCATCAGAATTAATTTCCATATCAAGTGCCGACCTAAATGAAACATGGGCACGAACAAACAAACACTCTGCAGCCATTTTTTCTATTTCTTTTTTTTCATCGAGAAATATAAAATCTTAATAATATATGTAGTGTATGGATTGGTAGCCAATCAGTGGCATAGGTGGAACACCGAGTTCTTTTATTTTAGGGTATTAATTTAATAGTCGGTATATGAACGGTTTTTACGAAATAAATCCACACAATAAATTCTTATTTTCTCTCTTTTCTGTCATGCAACTTACAAATTATCCGATCGTTTGACAGTAACCCTTACAAAGGATTATTACCATGGAAACCTAACTCAATTCATTCCCTGCCCACGCAAAATTGAAGGCGAAAATGTCTCTCTCCTCCGCGCAGAGGCGTCTTTGTGACGTATTATTGCCAGGAGATAAGAGCGAAAATGTCAGGAACCCTTCTATAAGCTTAATGGCTGACCATTTTAGTTAGACTAAAACAGAAAAGTAAAAGATTTGGCCAGTAAAACTTGCGGCTATGCCGAATATATACGTGACCGACTAAGGGCAAATATAAAATCCCCCCCCCCCCCCCCCCCACGCACTACAGCTGTTTCATGACTGATATTATGACTGTAAATCGAATGCGACACTGCTCTGCTGCAGGTGGCAAAGTTGTCGCCTTCATGAATCCTCACTATTTTGCACATATATTAGGAAGCGGCGTCTGATATGACCAGCGGATGAGGCCGCCACGCATGCATCGCTGGGTACGTTTCGCGAGCGGCGGCTGTATTTGCAGGTTACTTCTGGTAGCAACAGTTCAGAGCAATGAGAGACGTGTGAACCAGACCGGCGAAGTCTCCGTTCCTATTTAAAAGGGAGTAAAATTACGAAATAATTGCACAATAAACGTTTGCAAACAGCTTTTATTAAAAGACTATGAAGAATGAAGTCTCTGTGGATAATAAAAACCGATAGTTATTAGAACTGTACCCAATCTTTATAATTATATGAACCAAACAGTGCGAATACGAATCAAAACTTCAAAACAAAAAGAAACATCCATAGCACTTCAATTATACTAAGCATGTAAGTTCTGACTACAAGAGTTATGTTGATAGCAAAATGGGTATTAAGTCAAGGTTAAGTTTAGAACCATTTACACTGCACGAAAAAATGGGTCCGGACCCATAAAAAAGTTGGTACGGACCAGATATTTTTGCCGTGTAAACCTTCCGTAACATGTTTTCATGAAGTGGATCAGGACTTGCTTTTTTCTGGTTTGGGGGCCATAGACGGCTATGGCCCCCAAACCGAAAAAAAAAAAAAAGTCCGGACCCCTTTTGCTGTTCGAAAGCGCTGTGTAAACGCATCTTCGTTCCGTACCATGAGCCTGCCGTGCTTTACGGTGGTTTCGCGCATGTGTACTATTGCCCTTTTCAATCATAAGCCTAACCTGATTGTTACCCGTGTAAACGGTTAAAAGAGAATGGTCCAGACCACTAATGGGTCCGGAGTAGTGTAAATGGGAAATTCGTCAGCAACGACTGGGCGATTAATCATAAAGAACGCTATTGAGCGCAAATGACATGGTGGAATTAATGACAAGAAAATAAGGCATTGACGAAAACGGAATGAAAAAAAAAGGGTCGGGTAGGACTACCAAATTAAGGCTACGTTCACCGGTCGCAAATTCGTACGTTTACAGGGAACAACGCTAACCGTACGAATATTTGAACGCCTGGCCGTTCAAAAATTTGAACGCTAAAATCGAGGTCAAATTTTTGACGGCAAGCGCAAACATTTTTTAACAGTAAAAGCACGGTTGCGTGGTAACCCAGCTGGGAGACGCCATTTTGGATTTGTTGAAGTAGCGCTCTGCGCATGGGCAGACGGTGAAACCACTGACAGAAGTTAAAATTCAACTTGGTTCGACAGTTCCGTGTGAATAGCCGGAAATATTGAACGGTTCAACGTAGCCCAAAGCTACTCTGGACATCTATAGTACATTTGCAACAATCTGAACGCTATAGATGATAATCCAAATACTTTTATGAAGCATTTCCACTATATAATACTTGCAAATTAGTTTAGAGTTACTATTGATACAGTTTGATTTCAGTATTAAACTCTTAACATGTACATCACATTGTTACTATCATTACATTGTAAACGGTGAACAAAAATAAGTATAATGCTGTAGGGTAGAATTCGGTAATCAGTGAGCGAAATAAGTTGCGATCTGATTAACTGAGTGAAAGACAAGGATTAAAATATACAGCCGATGCTTTTGTGATTTTGAAATATAACGACTTTTCCTGGAAAATTTCCCGTAACACCATTTTTTTTTTACAAAATTATAGCAGTGGATTGTTATTTTGTTTTGTATTTTTCTGATTTGTAACGCAATAGCGAGTTAGGTCCCATTTAAGTTGCGCGCCACCTTTCGACTGTCATAGATGTGAAATACAATTGTCACCACGATGAAAAGTGCTATTCCCTATTCCAGAAACCATAAGCGAATGGGTATAAAGCTTTCGGTGCAACGATCTCTGGGATCATCTGGGGGGACAAGCGTATTTAACCAATCATAGCTTCCGCTTCTCGACCCTATCGATCCCAGAAATCACCGCACCCAAAGCTTGTACCCATTCTGCCAAAAGTTTCTGGAGTGAAGAATTTAGACATATTTTGACTAACGTAGAACATGTTTTGGTCAATGGCAAAAAAAAAAAACAAAAACGAAAAGAAAATACCGTGCTTTATAGCATTAGTATAATATGCTTCATCTCAAACCTCCCTTACTCAACTAAAACCTGGCACAGCTCAATTTCAAAATAAGCTGCCCCGATTTAGGTCTACCCCCGTGAAGAACTTCTTCCCCTTTATGCAAATTTAAAAGACAATGCTAAGTTTTGGAAAAGAGGCTGCACAAAGTACAAGGTTTCTTGGAACATACTTAAAGCTAGGACCGGATTGTCACACAAAGGAAGGTTCAAGCAAATGAAAACTCACAAGCTCAGTTTACTGTTAACCATGAAAAAATGTAGTCCCCAACAACTCTTCCCTCGTCATTTCAGTATAGAGACTAAAATCAAGGTAAACCAGTGGGCGCAGAAGAGGTGTTGGGCCTTTACCAGTGGCTAGACGATCACTCCAATCCTCAACCTCCAGACTAAAACAACATCATAAAAACAGCCAAAAACAAAACACACAAAAAAAAACGAACGTGTTTCCTTTTTAGACTCACACATCTGCTCGTCCATTATGTGTTCTTGCCATATCAACCACCACCGAGTGCTCTTTCGCTTTCATTCTCAGCGCCGCAATGCTCGTGGTATGCCGCCCAGAGCACTGTGACGACTCTTCACGTTCCTCACAAAATGTTTTCTGCGTCATGGATCCAGTTGATCCGCGGTAACTCTCACCGGGAGAGTGACATGCGCGCTGTGGAGGAGCATGCGCACAAGGAGAAAGTTGCCTTGTGGGATCATGCTGCGAAATAGTGACATTCGGATGCACGATAGGTGATCTCCTCATTCCGTTCGTTGACGTTGTCATAGCATTGACTTTTACGCAATGCGGAGGGGACTCAGGAGATGGTGATCTTGGTGACAGTCTGTTTGGTGGCAACGGGTGATGCACGTGCACGACAGGTCCATAGCTTGGAACAGACATGTGATGAGGTAATGGTCCAGCGCCAGGTCCTGACGGATTCATACAACTATTAGAGGGACGAGGCCAAGGAGCCTGTGGATGACGCTCGTAAATAGGCGCCATGCTCATTGCCCGAGTAGGAACTGGGACTGGTGCAAACCTTTCGCGCTTCCTCCACTTGGCCCTTCGATTTTGAAACCACACCTATAAAGAATAATAGAAAGAAAGAGAATTATTTTTAAAGAATTAAAGATACAAACTTACCTACTACCTTAATATGCCATTAATATGCTAATATAGTGCCAATATTAAATAAATAATGATAATCATAATCATAATAGTAATTATAATCATAAGGCTGATTGCACCACCGATGAAACTATCTCACCCATTGTCCATTGGTAGTTCAAAGTATTTAATATCTGATAATATGATAAGAACTCGTCCGTTTGAACAAGAGACAATTTTTTTGCACGAACTGTCAACATCTTTCCTCGGACATAACCAATCGCCGACAACAATTGCATTTTACTTTGACCTGCCTGGGTGAGTTCTGATAAATTTCATTAACAGTTTGGGAAAACTCTCAAGAGTGATCAACGTCAATTTTCTCCACGTAATATCAAGGCACCAAAAAAAAAAACGGTAATGAGAATTAATAAAACCATCAGCAAAGGGAAAAGGGACAATAAGAATAACGTCTTCAAGGAATTGTATGGAGATCACCAACTAAGTGGGGAGAAGTTGTATGTGGATCTTGGGGCAAAGGGTAAATTACATCAAACGAAATAGAAAAGCAACAAATAAACAAACAAAACCGGGTTAGATTATTAAATTGCAATTGTGAAAATACAGTTAAACACTGGCTTTGTCGTTTGTGATAATTTTGCCCAGTATGATTGATTACATGGACGCTTATTTAAAGTACAAATACAAGTGCTTATCTGTAGCTTAAAATACATCATTTTAATTAGTATGTGTTTAATATCTTCGCGAATATTTAACAGTTATTCCTCGAGCCCAAATGGGGTCTGAGTCAATAGCCCATGAGGCCGAGGGCCGAACGGGCTATTGACTCAGAGCCCATGAGGGCGAGAGGAATAATTGTTTTAGTAAAATCCAACTAGTTGGTCAAAAATATCGAGAATAAAAAAGTTTCAGCTTGTTAAAGCTAGACTTTAATCCTTTTTTGCCCCCAAAAAGCCCGCGCTTTTCGCTACTAATGGGCTGTAACATATAGCCTAGTAGTAGCTCAACCAATCAGAATGCAGCATTGATAATAGACCACTAGTTGGATTTTACTAAACTGAAATATATATTGGCCAAGAGAGGGAAAGATATTAAAGACATACTAATTAAAAAAAGGGAGAGACATGTTTTAAACTAATGTGACTGAGCATGAGGAATAGTTCCCACGGTCAAAAGGTGAAACTTCCGATACGGACTTCGCGTTTTCGTGCAAAAAAGCCAAACGTTCCAGTTTGAAGGAAAATAAAGTAACCGCATGTCAACGCGTGCAGATTTGTGCCGAGATGAAAGGATTCGCGGCTATCTTTTGTAACCTCTACTCCGGAAATTTGCGTGCTAGGGTATAAATGTGTATCTGTCCTTTGAGGACTTGTTCCCTACTGCCAGGAGGGGAATAAACCGTCTAGACTGGCAGACTCCACATGAACTCAAAAACGATGTTGGTGTTAAAAAATGCAAAACGCGCAAATTCGAGTGAAAAAATAGTAACAACAATGAACAACTAGCTAGGACCAATTCCAACTTGTCAGAACAACGAAGAAAAGTCTTAGTCTCATCTCTAAACGCTAAACGACTCTCCGACCACCGAAATAAAAATTTCAGACCACATACAAGGACATGGTTACTGTGGACACTTTCTTATTGCAAGAACTTTCACTTGGATGATCATCGTTTAAATCTGTGCGCTGCTTTTTTTTTTTACACTCCCACAGTTCAATGATACCAAGTAGAAACAAGACACACTCAAGACTATCAGGTTCGATCATGTCAGTTTTTGCATTTCTACCTCCTTAGATTATGATTTCACTTCAACGACCGTGATGATGACGTACTCTTGGCCCACCTCACTGTTTTCAGACACACCCTTCGGCGCTTCAAAAGGCTCATGAGTACTTTGTTAAAGGAACGCCATTCATACAATGATACCGGCTTCCATTGCTCATCTTGTAACGAAACCATTTCCGTTGTTAATTGCAAAAAACAGAACTGGCAAATCAATACTTTGCGACTGATATTTGTGGTTTGAATATACCTTCCTGCAAAGGGAAATTTATACCAACTTCAGAAAGTATTTGCTAAAAATGTTACAATTTTTATTGCAGGGTGGAGTGGTTTAGGCGTGAGACTCGCTCGTTTACGTTTCACGTTCGGAAATGAATTGAACTGTTGAAAACGACTTTGTGTTCCGAGGGCAAACACTACACTGAATAAAGAGACAGATAAAAAAAGTAAGCTATTAGTTTCTTCGTTAAGAGCCAGACATCTGTTTAGTCACCTACTTGGTGTTCTTTTCAACCAAAAGTACCTCTTAAAACCAGAATAAATTTAAAACCAAAAGTTGGTTTCTTATAAAAAAAATCTTGTCGGGGGCCTTTACATAAACTTAACTTACACTATTCAAAGATGACGCGAGTAAATATAAATATACTTTGTTGCCTAGTTTATGATAAAAATAAGAGTATGGACTCATATTGTTGAATGAAGGAACAATTTCATTGTACCAGAGGTTCTTCTGCCGGAATAAATCTGAAACCTAAAAACTGGGTCTAAGGATACACTATTCCGGCAAAGATGACACGAGTAAATATAAACTATACTTTGTTGCTTGATTTACGATAAAAGCAGAAGCGTTTGGACTCATATCGTTGAACGTTAAAAACTGAATTTCAACGAGTTAATCGTTTGCCCAGACAGATACCGCAAAAAGATTCTGCGGACTACCTCACCAATTCATTGAAAATAACAAGAGCAGCAGCAGAGAGCAAGGGTAATGTAAAGAGAAGAACTTTAATCTCTTTATCAAATGCACAACTACAAATAGGCAACTAATCAACTCTAGTCTGAAAAGGATAAAAAATCTAGTCGTGACTAATGCGAATTATAGAAGAATACCTGTCAAGAGAATAATCATAAGGTAAATATAGACATCAGAGACATGAACTTCAAAATAATGAGGTAAGTTTCCTTCAAAAGAGCGGATTGTAAGTTAATGTCGCTACACAGGGAAAGAGGGACGTTTTAAACCGTTCACGGCTGCAATTTACTACAAGCACTGCATGATAAGAAAAGATATCATGGTTATAAATCTAAAAAAAATCTATCAGTCAATACACCGCTCTCGCACAGAATGCTCTTGTCTCCACTATGTAACCTTTTGCTAAGATGGCTTCTTAGTGAATCCGTTATCATATGATTATTCTCAGTTTAATCTTGCTCTTGTCGAACAGATGAAGTTCATGTTACAAGGTTATTGCCTGTCTGTGCTATATTTTGAATCCTGTCCAATAATCAACAATAAAGATGCGTGCTTACGCCTTTTTAATAATCGATCATCATGATTAGCGTGACGTTAGCGAGAGAGGAAATATGTAACATGGATTAACGGAAATCAAAATGATTGCTGAATTAAGCCCTCGTGCGTCTTAGCATGGATTAAAAAATTCCTGTAATCAAGTTATCTATCCGAAGGGAATGTCCGCTACCATACGTCAACTAATCCATGTAAACTTGCAGCGATAAGTTTGTCATTCTAATTCTAACCATGGAAGAACGATAACAAAAGATATGCTACCCTCTAAACAAAATAATCTTCATATCTTTTCCTCTTCCTAGGCTTTGATCGCGTCATAGTACACAAGTTTCAAAAGGTGGGATCCACCGTTTTACGGGAAAAAAAGTCTTCTCAATGTAAATAGCCACGTTATTAGAGTTAGTAAGTTGTTTTGTTTTTTATTTTTTTGGCTTTGTTGTTTTTGGCTGCGTCACTTAACGATTACTCTGGCTTTGACATAACAGAGTAACAATTCCTGGTGGATAACTGCATAACCCTTTCTTTCAAAAACGTTTTGTGGGCGGTAAGTGGAACTATTTTTGGTGCATTAACGTGGCGCGTAAGATAAAGGTTCCAAAGCTAACCATTTCAATGAGATATCTGCACTTGACATCTTTCAAGTAAACGGCCATTAAAACGATTTGTAAACAAAATCGCATGAAGTAAAGTATCATTTCAAAAGATACAGAAAAATGATAGCCTACACCAGGAAATAAACATTTTTGACAACAAAATTCTGTCAGTATATATTTTTCCTTCGCAATCATTTTTATGTATTTTTATTTTTTACCTTTTTGTTTGCTTATCACTTAGAAATAATTTAATGTCGAAGGTTATCTCTCAATAATTAAAAGCGATTGTGTTTGTAATCGTCAGCTTTGGCAATACAATGACGTCGTACCTTTATTTTGAACACTAAAACCGCCCGGGAATCCAATAAACATGGTTATAAATCTTCAATGTATAATACTCATGAAATTCTTCATAACGGCGCTACAATCTTGAAAATAATCCTTCTCGAAAAGAAAATCCAATCAAGGGTATTAAAACTTATCTGCGCATCCCTTTCAACAAAAAATAATCTCAAGGTTAAAGACAGACAAAACAACTTGAATAATTTTACAAGAAGTTCAGTTGGGATATGTTCTTGTTTCTCAAAGAAGTGGGAGGGGGGTGGGGGAGAATACAACGGGTCATTCATACTGTTAAAACAAAAAATGCAAAAAGTCTTTCTTCTAATAAGCGCCCCTCTGCCTCCCTTTTACCTACAAGCAGATTTGCATATTGATTGTCGCTTCAGTCTGTTCAGTAACAGTTTAGCTGTGGAATAAAAATGACATTATTATCTACGAATACGAGCATGCCATGTGCGCGTTAAGAATTCAAAGCAGCTTCGAACAACAGTACGCATGTTATGGTTGTTTTCATGCACATATGTTACGGTATGATATAATAACAAAAAAAACACACAACTTGCACTTGGCCACGACTTGGAAGCAAATAAAAGACGCACCACCATCGTTTTATTCTACATTATGGGCGTTCTGAGGGCGCTGAGTTAAGAGTTAACGGTCATTCAATTCAAGGGAAATCGCCTTCACAGGAAAGGACAGCTATAAAGAGTAATATAATGAAAGTTCAATTTGATTTTTTTTGACGTCTTAACTCTATGTTTATGGATCACACATTAGCTGTATATATGAAGTGGTGCCCTTGTAATGTCTTCTGAGAAAACCGAAACTCCAGTCGGTATATATCCTGATGACTAATAAAGAAAATACTAAGTAAGTATGATATCTTTATAGAAAGAGATGCAAAATCTATAAACAGCTTCCTGTAACCGGTCCCTCTGATAGTGGGGACGGCGCGAAGCCAATCAATGTTATAATAATATGGTTTCCCGTACTTTCCGTCTCGTCCGCCTCGATGACACGATTAATGTGATTAGAACCCATGTGTTTCCAGTACACAGTAACACTTAAAATTCGTTTGCCTATACACGAATCGACGCTGTTACTGCTAGACAAAAACAAGATACTTCCTAGACGTAACACTTTACTGCAACGATTAAATGTACAAAATTCTGTTATCACATATTAAGGAATGGACAAAGCAATTTCATGCTCGCTAGCTAAAAAAAAATTCTATCTTAACTATTAAAAGAAAAAAGCTTTGGCAAACAATTATTACTAGAAGATTCGCAATTTTAAAATGTTACCAAAGCACATTTCTCGAGAATTCATCAATTATTGGTTGTGCTGGGAAAACGATTGCAGACCCTTAAGATCTAAAACTTGAGAACCGTAGAAAGAAAACCCGCCAAAAACAATGATTTTTATTAGTGCAATTGAAAAATGGAGATTCAAATTTCATTAGCACACGTGGAACAGAAAATGAGATATTTTATAGAGCATCAAGTTTTCAATTAATACTATGGAAAAGAGAAGAGTAACGTTTACCTTCGCCAGGAACAAACTTTATTAATTAAAGGTTTAAACCTTTCTGTGCGCGGACAACGTTCGCTTGCAAATATAGGTTGAGAAACGAAAGGACTTCTTATTCATTCACATTTCAAACATGACACTGTTTTCAGTATTCAAAAGAATGCAACCGTAAGAAACAGAAGAAAATCCACCTCAAACAATAACATAAAATAAAACTATAACCGATTATAAACAAAGTAATGACGTTTGTTTTTGCTGGAAAGTACGTCGAATGATTGGAAAACAAAAAGCATGTCCTATAATCAGCCGAACAAAAATAACTAATATTGTTTATGAAGTTTTCATATATTCAGCTCAGTATGATTCACATTTCACAGTTTAACCTTATCACTGTCTAAAGTGGCGAAAATCAAATTTCGACAAACTTTCCGAATTTCATTTCGTAAATGTTGAAAAACAAATAGCACCATGTGAAAACACTGGCAAAGAGGTTTCATTTGAATGGTCACAAGATAGGAGTTCGTCCACAGACTCAAAAGTTAGAACCACTCTATGAGACTCCATCATCCAATCTGACAGTGAAAGGGAGTTAAAAATGAAGAACTGCACTTGGCATAAGCGACAAAAACAATTTAATACTAGAAGTTAATACTAGCACTGCAATGAAATAAATCGATAGACGATAAATAGGACGTCATTTTGATTTAATCAAGATATTATGGCATCTGAAGGCTTGACATTTCCTTGAGACATTGTGTAAAGTGTACCTGCTTAGAATTCAGTAAATCTGGAAACTGGAAAAGACGAAAGCCAATCAATCGGCCATTTTATTGCTTCGAAGCAGACGCATATTAGATCCAACCAGGCACTTTTGTGGAGCTGTAAGGTATTCAGTGCTTTAAAAAGCTATGTTGAACCGCTCATGCTAACATCTCCAACAGACAATCACTTAGGAAATGAAGGGACTTCCTCGTCCAAGTTACCTACGCAAAATTCGTTTCATACACTAAGTAGTCAATTATGTACTCAGAAACAGTTACACTGGCAGAAGTATAATCAAAAGTGACTCCTATATCCACGTATACTTGGTAAAATAAAGGTGGGAAATTGCATGAACACCAGAGACAGGTCAGGTCAAGCGATAACTTAATAAAAGCTGATGTTGGAACATACAAGGACAAATTAATGATGGCATGAGCAAGACATTGTGTTGATTATAAAAGCAAAAAAATGAAACAAACTTCAATAAAGCACTTTTTTTCATGCAAATACAGCAGAGCCTCGATATAACGAACCTGTATATAACGAGGTCCTTGGTGTAACAAACGATTTTCTGTACCCCAGTAATAGTAAAACACATGCAGGGTTGTCACTAAGATTTCAAGTTCCCGGGTAAATACAACAAGTAGGCGGGGAATCAAACATCTAGGGATTTTATTTGGTTCTAGTTTTCTTCTATTTACCAATAAAAATAGCCGGGGCCACACTCATAGTAGCTGGGGGAAATCCCTGGGCCCCGGCTCTTAGTGACAACCATGTATATGGAGAAGAACTCGATATAACGACGCCTCGCTATAGCGAACAAATTTTGCCAATCCTTGACCCTTCGTTATATCGAGGTTCCACGGTGTATTGAGGAGTAAATCTTACTTTTGAGGAACTCTGTCAGGATATTTTAGGTCAATATTTGGAAACATACCTCTAAAATCAATATTTTGAAATTGCAAGAAACCTCAAACATGTGTTAGTGGTAAAATAAGGAAAAAAATAAAGAGAACACTTAAGATGAATGAGATAATTCGAAGAAGTCGACAAATTTAGGCTACATTTTTCAAAATGAATAAATTGTTAACGTACCTAGTTTAGTTTTTTCTTAACCAGTACTTCTCATGGTTTTATAAAAGACGCATAACTTACAAACAATGCAATAATCAGTTATTTACCAAAAGGTCTTCTAACCCGCACGAGAAAAATTGAAAACATCCGTCTTTAGTCTGACTTTCTTGTGTTTTATGTTATGAATATTTCTTGAAATAGATAAGAAATTTCTGACAAGCAACTTTCTTACAAAAGGTAATAATTTTAATCTGCTAAAATAGGTTGATTAATGAGTCGAGAATAACTGACACGAGCCGGGAATAGATTCCTCTTTATTTGTTTGTTTGGTTGGTTACTATTAAACACGGTTTAGCAGGAAACCGTGATTATTTATTACGCAAATTCCAGTGCTAAGTGTGGCAGAAACAGGGCGACAACTTCAACTGTTTCTAAAAAAATTCATTTTCCCACACGTTTGCATGATCTGCGCCGTCTGTATCGAAATTTACGTTACTCTCGTGCTTATGACGTCTGAAACTTCAAAATGTGACTATTTATATAAGAAAGCACTATCCTACGGTTATGTTTCTTCTTTTAAAAAACTATTTTAATCCATCATTGTGATGGTAGTCTTAGGGTCACATTCAGTCAGTCCTCAGTCCAGTTAAAAACAATTAACTAACTTTGTAAAATGTCTCTCTACTTTCCTACAGTTCCACACTCGGAATTATTGTGACCATGCAAAACATTTCTTCAGTCAACTTAATGTTACATGTAGCTATCGATCTTTATCACAGACTGTCTCGTTTAAACAAAGACAAAATGAAAAGGCAAGTAACAGTTTACTAGCGAAGAAAATTTTAGAAGTTTGGAAATAGAGAGGAAAACAGTGAATTTACCTGTCAATTTTTAATGACGCAAATTTAAAGCCCGTAGAATGCAACAAACGCTAGGATGCAACAGACGTTATTTCTTGTCACTTTCAATAATCCTCTTACGTCGAAAACTGTGATTATATCTGCTTAATAATCCATAATTCCAGCTTTATTTACCGCATATCCCTCTCTGACCCTGGGCTCGGCGCCAACTTTATGATAGGCCAACCTTCCTTGTGATAACAAGTTCGCATTCTTTCTGGGGATCTAAGTTCAGATATGCAGCCGTTTTTTACACACTGATCTGAATTGTCAGAATTTTCTAGGGTCGGTTTCTTTTTTTTCTTTTTTCTGGCCCGAGACTTTCCCCAACACTTTTCGCAGTAATTCAAAATAATTTTTAAAAAGCGAAACATTATTATAATAGCTGCCATTATAACTAAACTAAATTGTCGTTGTTTCCATTACTTACTTTGAATTCTATGAGTTCATACATTGCTGCTGTCAGAATAATTTTTCTTTAAGAAGCAATTTTAAAAATCTGGTCAAGTTCCTAAAGCGTTACACCTCATTGAAGATAGAGAGTTAAACAAACATTGATTTCAGTAAAACAAACGTTTAATGGGCAGTTCAAACAAAAATCCTGTTAATTAGTAATAAGCTAGGATCAATAATGAGCATTGGTAAGTGTCGTCATCTATGTTCATAGAAACTTCGATCTTTTATTAAAACAACACACTGATTCAAAACGAAATTTTTTCCGACCTTAGCAACAATACAAAATTTGATGGAACAAAATGCTCAGTGGAGTAACTGAATTACTACCTTCTTTCTCCTAGAGGTTTCCTTTTATAATAAATAAGGGAATCGTCCAAAATTTATGTTTACGCACAGGGAAACAACATGAGACAAACTTGCCTGAACTGTAATTGTAAATTTTCTTTAAGTAGATTTAATTTCTAAACAGCAGAGAAGGATTGACATATTGTGCATACGTCTGTCCCAGTGGGTTTCGTCATTATTTACAGAGAAGGAACAAACACAGAGAATGTCTAATCGTTCCTAACATTCCTTCGTCGATTAAAATTATTATACTTCTTAAGGGCATATTTTTTTTAAAATAAATGTTTTCAGAACTTTGAAGGTCGACGGATTTATGTGCATGTATCAATAATACAAGAAGTAGCTAATTTTTACACCCTTATTGTTTCTATCTATTACCTAAAGAGATACTGACAAACTGGCTCAATTCTTCCTGATATTTTACTATACGGATGTGGTCAAAATCGGTATTCTGTTTTTTAGACCCTTTTATTGTAAAATGACAATAAAAAATTCCCTTATTTGTCTAACAGATTTCATCATCGATAGATGAAAAACTTTGTTGATACTGACTACATTAAAACCATTACTATCTATTTCACCAACAGTTTTTTTTTCTGAAAAACCATTTACAGTTATGGATTTATAGTGGACGAATTCTTAGATCGTAAAACAGCTATCTCCTGAATGTCAAGTTAATCTGTCTACTGAAGTGGACCTCAGACGATGAACGATTGTTTGTATTGCAAACATCTGACTCGTTAAACACGTAACTAAAAATATCATGCAAGGCCAAAATTGTCCCAGATTAAAGTTAAAGTGAACTACATGTTCAGCAGTTTAATAGTGCTTTTCGGTGAAAACGGTGGAGCAGATAATTTTAAGAAAAACGCGGTCATTCTTGAAAAGTTACAATCATGATCTTCAGTAAATTTAGCAAGTTTAAATGTGGCGAAACCATTAAAAAAAAAAAAGGAATTCTTTCGACTATATACCTGTAAATACTATATAAATTTCCTCTGGTGAAGATGCATAAGACTGGTCCGAAATTCTAAACTAAAAGCAAGTTTAAAAGACTTTTACTGAATTCCAGTTTAAACGTGGAATGATTCAACAACAATCGCAGGGAAATTAGCATTACATTTGAGTGAGTATGGCTATAACCAGGAAAAAGGAGCCGAGCTTCAAAAAATGGACAAAGTTTACATTCGCAGAAATATTAAGTAAAAAGCCGTAAATTTCCAATTTGAATACGCCAGACAACATGTGTGAACGTGGATTTCTGAATGACAGTTTAAGTAGCCCTATTAGTGAGGATATTTTAACAACGACGTGCCTAGGCATAGCACCGTACTGTTTATAAGGGTTGATAGCAAATGCTTGACATATAACGCAAAGAAAAACGCAGAAAGGTAAAAAAATCAAGTAGACTTCCGCCTACTTTATCATTCTCTGACCTCCTACCTTCTCGCATGCCTGACTAGTCAGCATTAGGCTTCTATTCGAAGTCTATTGGAATAAAATATCACCTCAAGACTGAGTGATTTTTTTATTTTTAGAGCTGACTTACGAAATTAAACAAGTTCTATTGCTCGTAAAGTACAGGTGTATCACTCTTATTGCTTATTCAATTCGCTTATCTTTGCTTTAATATCTACAAACGCGAAGAATCCTGCAGAGTTGCCTTGCCTTTTTACAATATATATGGGTGATCTATATAATTCAATAACTGGCGAATGTACTTTTTGTTTCTTTTCAGTAGGCCGTCAACAAGAAAAGACTCATTAATGCGTTCCATCCCAATTTTCCTAAAATGATGAAACTTATAACACTTCTCAAAATTTGCAATCTGCACTTTATATCTGTCTCAGCCTGTTGAACACATTTTACTACAACGATAACTCTTTTTGTGTAGGTGTGTGTGTTTTTGATGCATTCTGAGAGAGTATTTTTATTTCGCCGTTCACAATACAATACAAGCAATGCTTAATTAGGGCATGGATACACATGCAGGAGATCTTAGCAAGCCCTACTGGGCTTTTCTGAGAAGATCTCTGGTTTAAATTAACAGATAAAATTGCGAAAAATTATATGTACCAGAAATCAAGCACTACTAAATCGAAAAATAGTCCAGTTTGAATGAGTTGTTTTAGGCTAAAACTAATATGTCCCAATGGTATTCTTATTTGAAATAAAACGTGGTTTTCTTGTCACGAGAAACAGACCAGAAAGATATTCTCTGCAGACCCACAGACCCCGTGCGTGCACGCCCAAGAGGGTTGTTGAGCACGAAGCGTACAGGGGATTAACCCCTCTCAGTTCCTAGCTTTGCCGACGGAAAATCCCTGCAGTTTTTTTCAATAAGCAGATAAGTGGTTGCGGGTTGAAGCCGGTTTTGCCTTATCAGGATCAAGATACATCTCCCTTGTTGCGGAAGAGAGGTTTTCTCTTGAAAGCACATTGAATCACCTATAACACTCTAAAGTAAAATGAGCCTTTTAAGTGCAGGCCACGAGAGAGGTACAATGGAACAGGTTAACGACTTCTTGAAGGGTTTGACTTTTAAGGAGAAATACATCACCCTACTTTTACATTTATTCAATTTAAGAGATTCACTTTTTATAGACAAGGAATTGCTCCTTGAATTTAGTTCGTGCTTGAAATCCTCGCATTATTATGCAGTCGAATGCTGCTTTTTACCACAGCAAAAACAAGTTGTTTCTAAAAAAAATTATTTACGGGAACGTAACAGGTGACAAGAAAAAGGGATTTAGCTCCTCGAAGTCTGCACATATTTGCGTTCCTCTATACTTGGACCGCCGCGAGGTAAATCACACCCATATCTACTTACTCTACAAAGAACTTTAAAAACTTTTCTATTTCGTTTAACTTGCATTATGACAAAGAAATCGTCCATAAAGATCCACATTACGTCAATCACCATTTCCCATTAGGAACTGGCGATCACATGCTTATTGAGCTAATAAAAGAAATGTTGTTCGCCCCCAGGATATCCAAGATCTATTAGCAACAATAGCATGAGGCGACGACAGCATACTATTTCCGAGAAGGACTTTCAGCTTAATCCCTAAAAACTTAACATTTATGCATTAAATTTTCCAAGACAATACAAAAAAAGCAAAAGCAAAGACGAAAGAATCTGAGTTGAAGTTTCGCCCACGCGTAGTGAATAAAGTGATCACCATTTTTTGCTATCAAATAAAACTACAGAAAAATATAGCCTGAGTAAGTCCTTGATATAACTCATCAAAAACTAAGTGCAAGATTTATGCAAAGCTTAGCAGACAAGGAGATAAGTTATTGCGTGGTTCGGCAAATCACAGAACCAGACAACACACATCCAGGCTTCCGGTGTCACTTTCCGACATATGTCAAGAAAGAACGCTAAAAACACGCGCTTGTCCGATACAGTTCATCCCTTTTCACAGTACTAACCTTGACCGGTTAAAAAAATATGAAATATTTAGTCAGAATTAAGAGCATAAGCAAATATGTCTCAATAGCCGCTATTAATATTTGGCTGTCAACTTTTCTCTAGTTCCCTCGATAAGAAGGAGAAAGTGATACGTTAAGGGCACTCCTGAACCGTCTACTGCGACTTTTAAACATAACAAGTTCCTTCTATTTGTTGACGTTAGAAGTGAAAATTGTCTAAACAAAAGATTTAATTACGAAAAGATATAAAATCATTTAGCGGTCCAGCATAACAAGTTTACAATTTACTTTTGAAGAACAAATAAACAGACGAAACACAGACTGTCCAATGTTACCCCGATCAAAATTTATCAGGTTTCCTTTGAAGTTGCCGACACATTTTTTGCAAAAAATAAATGCACGACATTTCAGAATCAAAGTTTGATTTAATTTTCCAGGCGCAAGTCGAGATAGATAAAATCGGTTTTAAAATAGTAAAGTTTACAGGTTCTGTTCAGCGAGAGATAAGTTGTTTTGCAAGTTTAATACGAGTATGACAGCTCAATCATCATTCACAACTAGTGATACACATCGAAGTATTGATAGGACAAACACTTCACGATCAAGGGTTAGATAAGCGATTAACAAAGTAAGAATCGAGGGTATCGAAAATTGGACATAACAGGCGCTAGTAACAAATGTTCCGTAAACGGGCGCAATAAAGCTTTCCGATTAGCCAGTATCGCAAATGGCGTAAAAAAGCGCATTTACGGAAACGCCTGCCACAAAGACACTGAAGCTGCCATTATGCCAAAGACATAAACCAAGCAGTTGCTCACGCCCTTCTTCAGATCCTCTAAATCAGCGCTTATAAAAATTCCACAACAATCAAATTGCACTTGCACCAAAGTAAATTTACGCTTAGTCCCGCGTCTATTTAATTCAAAAAGTTACTTGGTGATATAGAAACCAAAATTAAAGTCGACCAATTGCACGTAAAGGGAAGAAATTGACTTGGCTATTGTAGTAGTGTATCTATATCTCTATAGTATCAAAGTTTAGCCTTTATTCGCGTGCCTGGAATCATGCAAGGATTGCTTTAAGATTATGAAGCTTGAGCTGCCCCTTAGACCAACGCTGAGAGTTAAATGGAGCAAAGTTTTTTTCTAATGGCCGATGAAAGAGGAGACTTTCATAACAACTTTAGCGTGACTTTCCGCTGCAAAGATTTCCCCATTATCCCTTGTGCAAAGGGGCATTAATCATACACTTGCTCACACGCGGCAGAGAAACATCTAGACTGCTGCGCTTTCACAAAAATGTTCTTTTGATTCCTTCTCTCCCAAAGTGTAATTTTCGTTCGGAGATATTTCTATTATTATCATTGTTTTTCTGGTTAAGTTTATTTCATTTTCTTGAGTAACGTACAAAATTCTGTTGTTGTTTTTTTTTAAATAATTTAGTACGCCTTAAAATTAATGATAGAATTTAGGTGAGACACATGTTTTTCCACCAAGTGATTGCTTAGAAATCTATAGTAAATAACAAAAAAGAAAGGAAGAAAGGCAGGAAATACCTTGCTCAAGCAAACACTAAAAATGTGAAATTAAGATATATTGCTCTGCAGACAATGAATGATTGAAAGCTGAAATCCCTTTTCTCAGAGGATCCATGTAAGGACAAAGCACTGGAGGCCGGTATTACGGAAGTTAAATCGTTTCTAGCAGTGAAAAATGACTTACATTTTAAATTGCAAGAATATTCTTCTGTCAATTCATGGCTCAATATGATAAAAAATCAGAATGCGTAGCAGACTGTTGATTTGCACCAGGGACATTTCATTTCCCGACACGAATTCTGTCCATCGTTAAACATCCATGTGTTTCATGATTACCTTCCTGTGATTAACCAAGTTTTTGATGGCGTTTTCCATGTGGTTAGACCCATCATCCGCTAATTTACAGTATCTTTAGCAAAAACAACCCTTTGTTGGGGGCTGAGATTTATCATTTTAGACCACATCTCTAGGCAAGTACTTGTACGTGTTTAGCTCAAAGTAGACCGCTCCAACCACAACTCTTTCAAAGTTCTCATTATAAACTGCAAGAGCCTCTCTGACTTGAAATAATCGGTTACAAGACGTTTTAATGCTCGTGAGAATGAGATATAATATCTCTGTGTTTGCGTTCTCTGTTCCATATCGGCATCATTTGCAAAACCTTCTCTCACACCTTACCTCTCGTTCACGAATAGATGTTTCTTGCATCACAGTAGGTATCAGACACAAACCATAGCTCACAGGAAAATGATTCATTGACCTTAAACAAACTTACCTTCGATGGTAGAGTAAAGTAACGTAAAGGATCATATAGTACTAAGGACGAATTAGTTACTTATTTTCACTATGGCTAGTCTACCTATGGAGTCGCGGTTTAAAAAACTGCACTATTACTTGTGCTAAATCTAAATGATCGGGCCTAAAACGACCTGATACATTCGCTGAATTTAGACCTTAATGACTACTTACTTAACAGCACCTTTAGCTAGGTGATCAGGAATTTATAAATTAACGTAATGGCAATCAAAGAAATACAGTTGGTCGGACCAAGCTACCTTGTGTAATCTCTTTTTGTTATCGCATAGTAACAACGACTAATTGAATTAGTATAACAGGTTGCGTAAAGTGGCCCTACATCATCTGTAAAATGCTTGAAAAGTTTAACGAAGTATTCTTACGGGTAATAAGAAAATGATACAGAAGTGAAACATGGGATGGTTTTTATCAACAAACTGTTTACCTGTACGCGTGCTTCCGTCAAGTCGCATCGTAGCGCCAACTGCTCCCGTGTGTAAACATCAGGATAGTGCGTTTTCTGAAAAATACGCTCCATTTCCTCAAGTTGAAATGATGTGAATGTGGTTCGGTTCCGACGCTTTTTACGCTTCGAGGAAGACTCGTTACTGCCGCTCTCCATCTCCATGCAGGATTGAGGACTCGGTGAAATCTGCGACGGGCTTCCCACTGGAGGCGAGTACTTGCCTGCACGAGTTAGTAATTGGAACACTACATGTCAAAGCAGTTTTAATGGACAAAATGCAATTACACGTGAAGAACAACTCATTAACTTCATATTAAAATCAATTAAGGTTGATTCTCTCAATTGCGATTATTTTTGGACAAAAGGTAGAGTCATTATAGAAGTCAAATAAATAATTACCTGGTTGGGATGGTGTGCTCAACGGAAGAGCGTGTTGTCTCGCTAAATCGCAACTCGCGTAGCTCACCGGAGGGACATTGGGAGAAGTAGTTCCCCGTGGAATTGCCCCACTTGAAGACATATAAGAAGATGAACGCGCATTCTGACCGATAGACGACACAAACTCCGCGAATTTTTCCATTACGTCTCGCAAATACGGATGCTGATGTAAACCGACCTGTATCGCCGGCGTATAAAACGAGTTTAATTCAACCGTCATCATGCGCGCGGGGTATTTGTGTGACGTGCGTGACACCCTGAAAAGACGACCGACCAATGAGAGCCTCGCAGTGGGAATAAGCTGCTAGTTACGAAACTCACTTGTCACTAATAAAGATTTCACAGATAAGAAAAGATAGAAACTTTTCTCGATAACTAAATCTTATTGGCCAGCCCCGAGGAAAAATAGTTCAGGCTTGAGTGACAGTGATCGTTGGAAAAACAAAACGAATGCGCTAGAAGTGAAATTATAAAAGAGAAATCTTCATTTTGACTTAAAAACAATGGCGCAATGAATTTTGGCGATTTTTAAGTGCTGAAAGTGGAAAGGCGATTTTCTTAAGTCTTTGTTTAAATAACACGAGTTATGGTCGCTTGAAAAACACAAAGGCTCGCCGCCTTTCCGGTTAACACCTTTTGCTGGAAGGCAAAATCCATATGGGACCAGTCTGCCTCTCAGTTCATAGCATAAAGTATTTTGAACAAGGTGGCCCGTTTGCCGTTAAACGCTTTCATTAATAAGTCATCCCACTTCTGCCGTAACAACTATCGTAATATCTCGTAATTAAATTAATTATCCGTTTACGAAGTACCCAATGTTTTGCTTCCCGCGCTTGTTAACTCGATATTAATGTTACAAATATAAACGTGGGAAGGGATGCGTCAACAGGCCTAATGTTTACTATTGATCTGACCTTATTCGCCTTATCACCATATCACAAACCTTAGAGAAGTTGTACCCACATGATTTACCTTTTTAACGTTAGATTTCGTGTCTAATCACTAATCAGTATTCGGAGTAGTACGAAATCTCGACAGAATTCAAAAGTAGATGAATTGGGGTAATCGAGAAGCTGGAAGTGGCAATTCGGGGGTGGATTGACGCGGTTTCGAATCACCGACATAAGGCATCTACTTTGTGGTGTCCATACTCCTTCTCCCTAACTTTTCACATGATGGGGAATGAAGTTTGAGGCTTTAAAGAATTTGCAGAAATCAAAGCAAATGCATAATGTACAGCGGAAACGAGCGGTGTTTGCCTTAATTTAACAAAAATAAAAACAAGAACGGTACCACCCCCCAAAAAGAGACAACTGGAAATTGTCCCCCGGAAACTTGCCCCCATGCTGCTCTCAAGTGAGAGTCTTGAAAGGATCTGCTAACATCTGTCGCAAACATGCTTTTGTTGTACCCGCCGCCATGCGACATGTAGCAGAGGGGTGAACAGTTTTATTGTGCACTTGGATTGTCAGTTACTTGGAGTGTCCTGTACCATCTCATGTCTATTTTAACGTCACCACGAGGAGACATGTGCGTCTAGAATTAGAACTGAGTTTGTCTGCTGCCAGTGTTTCAAGCTTCCCGAGGGTTCTTGGTTAGTCTGGTTTCTTCTGTTTATACTGATAATCCGCTTTGCAAGCTTCACAATATTTTGAAAGAAAATATAAAGGAACGTTCCTCTTGAACCCTCTTGGCCAGTATCGAAATCTCTAGATCTAGAAAACCAGAGAACGACAAGAGGGCAAACTTAACAAAACAAAAGGGAAAATTGCATGGAACCACCTTCAATAGATTTGAGGTTTGCTGAAGTCATTTTTTAACTGAAAACTGAATCGTATGTGATCTGAAAAACAAAACAAAAACACGTCGCACACATTTCTGGCCATATTACGTGGCTCAATTTCCTCAGTGACTGCAGAAAAAGGCGCCACTCTTTCGAATTGCGCATTGAGCTTTTTAAATGCGCCATATAAGAACGTATTTATTATTATTATTATTATTATTATTATTATTAATTAAAATTGCACTGATACTCCCTCGCACCTTCTAAAGAGTCTTAACGGGACACAACAACAACAAAATTAGCAATGGGAATTATTAGGGCGCCTGAATATGCGAAAAATGTGGGGAAAAGACCGTCCTATTCTATTTGGTTATTTCTTTGTTTAACTCAGTCCTTTGAACATAAGATACACGGACACCTTTCTTGAGTGCTTTCTTGCGTGTGGAGATCTGGATTTACATACTTGAAAGGTCCAAGGCTGAATTGGTATACCTTGAGAAATTCTTCACAAATAGATCAAGTTCCAAATGTACGTCAGTGATAGCGTAGTATGTTCGTCAGCGTTGCTAGGAAATGATCCTAAAGGCATCAGCCACATAAAGTGACATGATTTTTTCCTGATTAGACTAATAAAGAATCGGAAATTCATGGAGTACCTTAACGAGGATTTGGGTTCCCGACTGATGCCAGATTTCAAGTTTTATAAAGGATCATCCTTTACGAGGCAGAAAAATGGCGAATACTTAACTTGGTCAGAAATACTCTATGCTTCAATATTAAAAATGAATGGCGCCACCCACAAAAACATTCAGTGCATTCATATCCAACGTTTTGACACAAACCAAAGACTGAAACTGGTATCTTTTTTAATAGCAATCATCAACGAGGCCTTGCCCCACCCATCGGAGAGAGAGACATACTTTCTTCCCGATTCCCACATTTTCTGTACTGCTGTCACACAAAAGTTACGCTGCTGCTTTTATATTTCTTTTTGTATCCTTTATTTGAAAAACCGAGTGGAATTGTCTTCCAGGTATGACATCTGTAGCAAAATCAGATCTCATATAAGATCTTACAAGAGCCATAATGGCTCTTAGATCTAATATACGCTCCTGCTAAACGCTAATGGACTCCGTAGCACAAAGTAAGTCGCCAACGACAATAAAATGAAGAGAAAAGAGTATATGGAAACTTCGAAGGGATTCAGCATTCAGTTCAGTCAGAAGGGAGAAAGAGAAAAACACTGAACTAATAATTCAGTTTCCTTAATACTTTTACAATCTCCAGGCCTCGCTCACTACAACAACATGGCCAAC
The DNA here is from genome assembly GCA_038088405.1 of Porites divaricata. NCBI lineage: Eukaryota > Metazoa > Cnidaria > Anthozoa > Scleractinia > Poritidae > Porites > Porites divaricata. The sequence continues at coordinate 6,852,499 of JBBMOI010000009.1, forward strand.
GGGAGTAGAGTCTCCGGGTCCAAAGGGTACGTTATTTTGCCTGTACTATCTCCGGGGTCTGGAAGAGGGGTCTTGATCCCGCATTCCAGCTCCTTTTTCATGACAATCACGCATCCCGAACTTCTGTCACCTCCATCCCGAATAGAGTTTTCCGTTCCCAATAGCATACAATGCCGAGATTTTCGTGAATCCTACTTCCCGAGAAGCGGGATAATCCCATATCCCGTCAAGAAATTTGCGTTTTCCTGAATCCCGCACTATATTCGGTCAAATTCCGCATCCCCAGAATACCATTCCAGACCTCGTATCTCATTTCAGTTCTCCAAACGGCGGCACTGATGTATGACCTGACGAAAACTTTTCACGTCGAAAACAAAGGTCGTGTAACTTCTTGATGTGCCTTAACCCCCATGTCTCAATTAAACTGAACTCCTCAACACAACGATTTCAAGCAGGGCGGATGCCATCTGAAGTTACCTGAAGTACTTTTGCCTAAAAACTTTCAACAATATTTCCTTCCTGACTCATCAAAGGTAGCTTGGCCGAGTGGTCTAAGGCGCTGGTTTAAGGCACCAGTCTCTTCGGGGGTGTGGGTTCGAATCCCACCGCTGCCACTTTCCTTTGGGTTTGATATTTTTTGGTTTGTTTGTTTGCTTTTGGTTTGTTCGTTTATTCTGTAAGTCTGTAGTCGAAATCACTGTTTTAATAGTTATTTTGTTTGAAATGAAACATGAGCTCGCACCACCAGGTGCCCTGAAACAGTTTTGTGTGTGAAAAAATGCCGCGTCGATCTGGTAAGGAGCTAAGAGCACATCTGATAATGAAGCTAAGCAATTATCTTAAAGTCAGCGAAGCCGGCTCACAAAATACCACAACTTATCCATATGTAATAAGGAGCCCATTCCATCATATGGCATGGCGAGCCTACCTGACTATTTACTGAAGTTGGGTTGGTTACCTTCTATTATGTTTTCCCAGGCTCCCTCTTAGTTTCAGTTGGCAAGTCAGACATTGTGCAAGATTGTAACAAAGCATTCAAACATTGCAACATTAAAAAAAGACGCAATTATGAGTCGGCGCTGGTCTGTTCTGCGGCTCACCCTATAAGGGCAGGCACCGCCCCTTACAAGCTATTTTGTAATATCCTGTGTGCAGTGTTACAAAGTGTTATAATGGTCCATGACCCAGTCTTTCCCTGAGTCATTCCGCACCACTTTTAAAATGGGATCTTTGCATATTTTCTCTAATCAAAATCCGTTTCAAATCCCAAAATCGTCGCACCTGCCCTCTGTTTCGTCTGAATAAATAAGCAGGCAGCCTGATATCAGTTAGATACATGTAACTCAATCCGAACTTGGACAGTTGAGCAACCTGCAAAAGGGCCGCCAATATCATCTTGTGAAAAAAAAAATAATAGTACCATCCTCTCTTGTACCAAGTTAAACTATAGCTGGAGAGGTTTCATTTGAATGGTAACACCACAGGAATTCTTACAGACCCAAACATTAAACCCATCATCCACCCTGGAACTGAAGGTCAGGAGTTTTCTTTACACATTTAAAAACTTTAAACGACACGCAAGTCCACATCAAACTTATATTTATCCGCTTACAAAGTTATGCATTTTGGAGGCTGTTTTCAAAAATGTCCACTCAAATCATGTCAAATCGTTCACATGAGAACGGAAGTGGTGAAGTCATAAGTTTGTCTTTGCTCACAAACTTTAATAAACGGACTAATGTGTGCACGTAGCGCTGACCAGACTGACACATAAAGACATTTATTACGTTAATAGCCTAAAAGAGGATTTAACTCATCGTATAGCGAAATGGACTCCTGTCATGAGCAATTCAACTTTGTTCAGTGCGTAAACGTTTATTGTCCTATTAATTTTTAAGATGTACAAATGATTATTTTTTTTCTATCACAGATAAGATACCATGAAAATTAAACTGATATCGAGCAATCAAACAATCCTGTAACCTTGAAATGACATTTTTCATTAGGATGAAATAAGGTTAGGAATTACTGACCTTCATCAACAAAATCAAGTGTTCTCGAGCAGAGTAAAGAAGGAAAATACGAAACTAATAACTTCAGATTTGAATGACACTGTCGATATTACTTTGATTGCTTTGACGCCTTCCTCAATGCTAATGCGAACTAAATATCAACTCCATGGGGTCCCCTGGGGTCAGACTTTCAATAAAGCCAAAGGGAGTACAATTGTTGTTCAAAATCAAATCTTTTATGAACACAACCGGAATGTAAAGGAAGTACAAATTGTTTGTTCTAAGGCAAAATTCTTTGTTGGTCACGAGCATTACTAGCCTCGCTATGTTGACAAGAAGAGACTCGTACAAACAAACGGATGCCAAGATCGCCTTGCTAGGATCCAGGCATGTAGGAAAATCAGGTGGGTTCAAAGTCAACCCGTGCCTTTCTATGTCACTTTGAAATATAGTTTTGTAAATATGCGATTTGAGGTAGAGACGCGTTTATAGGCGTTGAAAACCCGCATCTATTCAGTATACTGACTCAACCGTACTTCCATTTAACACCTACACGCCAGACCTACGCTGGTATCAGCCAGTTTATACTTTTTCTGCTTGTCTTTCGACGAATCAGTATTTTGTATTTCTATAATTTGGCAATCCAGCGTGCTTAAATGATCAGTTTATACTGACTATACTGTAATGTCAAGTTATTTCAAAAACAAGATCACACGCAACAAGCTTTCAGGGCTACGTCTTGAAGTTGTTATCAGTGATTCCAATCGCAGTTTCAAAGCAACAGGAAACAACACTGTTTTGCACTGTGCCTCAGTTGGTACTAAGTTGTTTAGGTTAACGCCATAGTGCACAAGAAAAGGAATCTATTTTGAAAAATTTATAAAAAGGAAGCGATTTTGGAGAAATGAATCATGTTCGACTCTATTTTTTCCAAGCTACTTTCTCCGAGGAGGCCTCTTATGACACCTTGCTGAACTGAAAAGGCACCGTACTTTTGCCAAAAGTAGGGTATAAACATTGCGCCGCATGTCTACCGTTCGAAATAAGGTTTATAATAATAGTCCTGCACAACTCAGTATGTAACTGTATGAGAATTCCTGTCTAGGTCTCACGCACTGGAAATCGATCGATTTGGGTGTCTGATGAAAACAAAAATGACAGAAATAATAAGAAAAGAATCAAAGTCCCAAAACAATTCATTCGCTCTTGGTCTGGATTCAGAAATGCTTAAGTTCTTTCAAATATATCCACGGCGCTCTTTCAATAGTTTTGGGTCTGACTGTGTAGATCTCGTATCGGCCCTGTTCCGAGATGTGTACGATGCTTAATAGGCTAATTAGGCACGTCAGTGACACCATCCATCATAATAAAATAGCTTTTGTTTTTATCTTCTGCGGAGTCATGACTTCAAGTGCTAAGAGGGTAGAAGGAGGGTAGACAGCCACATCAAAAGAGTAGATCATGCCGAAAGAAACTACTCGATAAATCACTCCACAACGAATACATGACCTCTATCGTACTATCTGATGTGTTTTCTCCAATGATTTAAAATTTTGGACCAGAATAATAAAGATTTAAACTGAACACAGAACGGCTATAAAAGTTCGCACTGATGACATTGCTAGCATTTGACTTTCAAGATGAAAATAACGCGCTGTTCGTAAGGATAAAATGCAAAATGTAACGTGTATTTTAAAGAGTTTTTGTCACTCCAAGCATTCATCATGATTCATGTCTGGATTATAAAAGGACTTGCTGAAATTGCACGAAACAAAAGTTGTTTACAGTCAACAGCAATCGCACTGAAAGCTAATTATCCGTTGTTTTTTGAGCCAATGGAGATTTAAATGGATCAAGAAGAATGACAATGACGATTAGCAAAATGGTGATTAAGCACTGATTACAACCGAAACGTCATCCTCTAGCAGAATGGCGTTAACATTCCTAACTGAGGGGAACCTAGGAGGGGGCGATGGGTGTACCCTACACCGCAATGCCGTAAGAAAAATTAGAAAATACCGAAGACCGTGTCGAAAATCGATGAAATACCGAACCGCATTTATGATCGGCCACGCGTACGTTAAGTAGTGAATCCATCTACCTTGTATATTTATCCTAAGCATATACGCACCAGATGTCAATTACATTGCAGTTAATTTTTTATTTCAGTTAATTTTTAAATTTCCTTTGTTTCAAATTCATTAGCATTCATTGCTATACCCAAAAACCAATCGAAATATAAAAATGAACTGAGATAAAAAATTAACTAAAACATAAACACGGTAGAATATGGCCTCATCAACATCTTGAGCAACCTCTTCCATTGCGAAAAAACGCCAGAAGACCTCGCGTTTAACACCGGTACACAGATCGAAAAGCCCGGTCATTGGATGCAACAACAATAACATTGTCGATTAACTGATTAATTGTACAATGACCCCAATGCCACCCTCCTAAATCTTAACAGACGAGAAAGTGGAAGACATTTTCCTGTTTCCCGCGACTTCCCTCGGAAAAAAAGGAAGTGACTCTGTTGAGCAGGAAACCAAGAAGTATTTTCAAAGTCATACCTGATGAGTTCAATTCCTAAGACTACCCGGTCTGACCGGTCTCACATTATGACTAACTGGTTTTTATTTTCGATGTACAAACCAAAAAGACTCGCGAGCCAATAACAACTTAACTAATTTAGTGGTCTATTTCTGCCCAGCTAAAATAGAGTGGCCCGTAATAATATCAAATTTGACTGGTTATGACCCAAACCGAGTGTCTGCCCTGAGATTTCACAGAACTATGCCGATGCATTCATAGTCTATTTTTTCCATTGCCGTTATGAGCGAAATGTTGCAGAGCATAGTCCAGCACTTATCTAGAAGATTAATGAGTTGATTTGTTCTTGCTAAGCCATTGCAGTGAGGTTCCTAACCAAGAGATTCATTGGGGAATATGATTCATCTCAGGGTATGTTCCTCCGTTTACTAAATCGAAATTTTTTAACACTTCACTCGCAGAATGAATAATGAGTCTTGTAAGGTGGTTCTAACTTTTGAGTTCGTTCAGTGGCGGAAACCTTTGGTGTGACCATTCACATGAAACCTATAAGGTGCTATTTGATCTTAGCAGTTACAAAATGAAATTTAGAAATTTTGTTGCATTTAACTTTAACCACGTCTGGGATTGAAAGGTTAATTAAGTTTAAGGTGTGGTTTTAACAATTCCAATTTTCGTCTTTAGACTTCACGTACCAGTTCACCGCAACCATCGACGATGATCAAGTAAACTTGGAGATACTAGACCCAGGTCCCGAGGTTAGCAACAATTATACAAGTAGCTGTTGGGTTTCCAAAGTGGGCATTGGTTTCTTGCTTGACTGTTGTAAATAAAATGGGACTTTTTTTCAGAAACGACATATAAATACCGTTCCATCTTTAATTGAACATGAAATAGTAACAGAATGGGGTGAGCTGGCCAATTAAAATGCGATCAGGTTAGGAAGAGGGAAGGGGAGGTAGAGTTTTAGGGAGTGGGAGCAGCATGGCAATAGAACTTAATAGGAACTGACAATCACAAAGTTCCTTCAAACAATCAAGTTCGAAGCTTCATAGGTCTATGATGAGAAGCTCAAATCAGCTCACCTTAATTCTTTTCGCCTTATTTTCAGTCGACAGGAGAAAGTTCATTGGAAAGCCGTACGCTTTGGGCCGACGGTCTGGTACTCGTGTACTCGATAACTGATCGGAAAAGTTTTGAGGAAGTTCGAGATTTACACAATCTTCTCATCCCATTCAAGCAGAAAATCGTGGTAATGATCGTCGGAAACAAATCGGATCTCGAACATGAACGACAGGTATCGAAGACCGAAGGATATTCGTTGGCGGAAATTTTTACATGCATGTTTGTCGAGTGTTCGGCGTCCGATGGATACCCTAAGGTTGCTGAAGTGTTTCACGAGTTATACAGAGAGGTTATAAAGAGAAAAAAAGACAGACGGATGTCTCTTTCTCCTCGACCCTTGCGCGCTCTTGGTAAAGTTTTCCGGCGAAATAGCAGCAAAAATTTGCTGCTTCCAACTGGTAGCCCGAGTTTGTAATGGTATAAAATACAATGGAACCCGGCCAGTTAATTAAGCGGCTAAACAACTACATGATTGTATACCATAACACTGTAGATTTTGCTAAGAACAAGTTGAATCGAACCGAACATAACAGCTATTTACGAGGCAGAAAATAAACTTAAAATACAAAGACAAAGCAAGAAATCTAACATTCAAACGACATTAAAGGCTGTGTCGTTTAGCGCTTGCTTCTTACCAACGCAGAGAACAACAAACGTAACCATGCAGCGACATTGTAAAGTAGTAGTAATCAATCAGTTCACACCAAATACAGTAACATATAATTCACCATCACGGACACACGACAGCGAGGCCATGTTGATCCATGAGAGTGAGACCTCGGAAGCTGAAATCTGAAGACGCATGATGCCCAAGACAAGATTTTGCTTGCGCAAACACATTAAATTAAGGTTTGTCCATAACCCCCAGGTTATTGTCGATATTTGCTATATATTTGCGGTACAAAAGGTGGAGCAGACACCAAAAAGACCAGTTCAAAGGAAAAGCGGGTACCCTCACTCGGGGAGAGGGCTGCTAATTTACATTCTTAAATTCAAGCAGCCAAGTAACCATTCACCTTAGGTTTTCTTTCATCAGATGCATTTCATAAACTGAGCTCTGAATTACTCGATAGTGATAGGTAGGCAAAGGCTTAGTGAGGTTAGAACTTTTGAATTTTAAACCAGTCGCGTTCTCGCTGCCACCACTCGCTGCCATTGCTTTAACTATTAGGAACTGTTCACAACCTCTGATTCCAACAAAGGCCATAAAAAGCGACACACAAAAAAAAGATGATAAAAAATACCAAACGAGGTTATGGCGCAAGGTACAATGTAAAGCCCAGCATTGCGCGAAATGTTTAAATCATATCTTATAAAGTGTATCCCTCAACTTGTGTGTAACATTGCAGAGGTAGAAAATCCTTCCACATTTTCAACAAGCTTCAACACTACACCAATAAATTGTTCTCTATCGACCTTCAGCTTCCTTCTGTAACCTTGAAAACTTGTAATGGCGATAATCAAGAATGGCATTCAATATTTTTAAACCACAGCAAAAAAAAGTTTTCCATCGTACGCTTAGTAGGCACCAAGCAAATGCTTATGTAATGTTGAACGCATGCCATTTGTTCCTTGGAGACCACAGTATATCAGTCTCCAGAAGAAGAAATGATGACGATGATGGCGAAAATGAAGCAAAAATGAGAGCGACGTTAGTAAGACTTCGTAGTCTATACCTCAAGGCGCAATGCAAGTATTTACGTCACCACCAAATTGTCATACCTGGCTCTCAATTTTGCTAGGACTAGGTGTTCAATTCAATTAGCCATCAAAAACAACGATGATAGTGATGATAACATGACATCTTTACCTATATATTTCAAGACACCACGCTGTTCACCCCGTCGGCGTCTCAGCCATGTTTATCACGTAACCACAATTTGTCTGGACTTGCTCTGAATCTTGCCAAGTAGATGTTCTATTTGATTAGCCATCACAGGTTGTCCTCTGCGCGTTTTCTTGTTCAAGCGGCCAAAAGTTTCACGACGCTTCCTCATTTTCTCTCGAACCTCCTCCCTGTGTTTTTGTATCATGACTTCCCTTTCCTTTGGGAGAAATATAAACAGGTATTTCAAACAGAAAAAAAAACGGTAGAGGTCCAAAAAATGGCAACAAACCTTGATTAGCTTTTCCTTTTCAAGTTTTCTTTTCTTGAATTCACTTTCAGCTGCTATTAATCTGTTGACTGGTTTTTGTTTTCTAAGAGAGAGAATAATTATACAGTACGTACAAGTAGGGCGTTATTAACAAAACAGAAAGATGAGAATAAACAATATGTAAACTAGGGCTGTAGTTTTTGACGCAAGTAGTCAGTACACTAGACTATTTCAACCGGTTTCTCTAAAGGCCTCAATGCAAATTACAAACAAGAGAAGTAAAATAAAAAAATTTTGAATTTCAAATATACAAAAGTATAGATGGTAATCATAATAGCCCAATCTACAATAATATTATTAAAGTTGGGCAACCTACATGTGTAGCCTTTTGGTGGTAGTGAGGTTAGCAGTCAGTTTGTTTTGATAAGAACCTCAGTTGCCTTCATATGCATACGAAAATGATTTACATGAATTTTTAAAAGGCAGTGGGGTTTTAATCAAAACTAGGGTACCTCCAACCATGCTTGTACTCAAGGCCAAGATACTAAATAATTAACTGTCAGATGGCCTATTCAGATCTTGCCAATCTAATGCTAATGTGGGATGAAACCCCGGGGGGGGGGGGGGTACTCCCATACATTTCCTCTATGGGCATGTGCCGCCCAACGGGGTCGTGATTTTGAACGGGGTATCCATTTCAGAGGCATTTTCTAGAACGGGGTATAATATTTAATAAGATGGGAAATAAAAAAAAAGTGGATCAAGGCTTTATCTTCTAATTAAAATTGTTGCTGATTGTGAAGAAGCATTTATTTGATGTATAAGTCAAACAAATAAAGAAATATCTTTTTTAAAAAAAAGGGCCATTTCAATTTACAAACTTTCTAGAACGGAGTATAAAAATTTGGCCCATTTCTAGAATGGGGTATCAATTTTAGGGGAAATTTTTTTTAGAACGGGGTGCCAATTTGGAGTCCCGGGCGGCACATACCCACCCAAAAAATACCCAAGTGCCCCCCCCCCCCCGGGGATGAACACTGACCATCATGTCAACTAATATACTAGTAAACCTCCAATTGCAGGCATTAGTTTTCCTTTCCCCATGCCCATGGTGATACAGGCTAAAAAGAGACTTACAAAATGTACGTTTAGCTTTATATGACTGATTCCACAATTAGATGTAGATGCATGAAAGTTATGCATCGGATGGGGAATCACCCAGGATTCAAGCTTTACAGTACTGTAGTTTCTTACATGCACATTGTAAGTTAACTTACATCTTATTATGTTGTTTTCTGACACTTTGCGAGGAACTTTCTAAACAATCTTGATTGTTAAGCCTGACCTGTTTCAGTTGAAATAGACAAGGAGATACTAAGTACAAGATTCTTTGAATTGTGTTGTAGCACACCTCTAAAACCCAAGGTTGCTAATTAATATTGATTGTGCAGTCTCCTATCAGAATAGCATTATCACGACATTACAGATTGAATCATAGCATTGAAAAGTTTGTTCTTTTGATTGCTGCAAAACTACAACAGAACTGTAGCAAAATCCTGATTTTTTTAACCTTCTGGAGGGAAGTACATTTGTTGGAATTAACAGGGAGTTCAAAATGTCAGAGATAAGAATTAATATTCTTAAGTGTTTGACTTGGGATGAAAAGAAAGTTTTGGTAAGTTAACTTACTTTGACACTATATGACTAAAATCAAAACGCATTATAAATTGTTCAATAACTCATCAACACAGTTGAATTTCACTGGGGTTTATGGAGGTCTATATGTGACTCAAATAATACCTACTGATTTAAAGAGGCTATGCCACACTATTTGCTATCTTTTAAATGCTTAACTGAACCTTCACATCAGCTGAATTCCAAAAACAGGCCTCCAGTTTTGTTACTTGGAACAAAATTTAGGCCTAGGATGGACATGGATTGAAACTTTACAAAATTGGGACTACAGTGTATATGTTCTTCCAAGTTTTACTGTTATTCCAGCAAAAATCACCAAAATAATATTATGGTTAGTTCTCCCTTACGAAATTTGTTTGATAACTTCTTTGTAATTCTACAGGAGCATTTTGTGCATGGGTAAAGGTACTAAGTAATGACTTTAGCACAAAATTGATCTAAAGCATCCTGCATGTCACATAGCCCCTTTGAAAAACAATCTGAATTTTTCAAGTTAAGTTAAATATGCCAAAGCAAAAAATACCATAATTTTCTTTAAAACAATTTCTGATGGGTGGTGCTTCACATGCTCACAACACACTAACACAACACACTTAGTGTGTCCAAAGACACTTTAAGCACATTAATTTTAATTACTGAAACAATCAATTACACACAATGTTTTGTTTTGGTGTATTTACCACGCTAACCCTTTCTTTTAGTCAGGTGTGATCGATGACATGCTTAGTGTGCAAGTTGAAACAGATTAATATGCTGAAGTAAAACAAATTTGTACCTTGAAAAATATAACTCTTGTACAAATTTAGTCTCTTATTGGATAGCCTCTTTGCCAACTTCCAATGAACAAACAACAAAATTCCCTGCTTATTCTGCGCTTTTGCAATGAAAAGGTAAAACGTTTGATCGCCGGCTCTGGACAAAAAATGTCGGCGGATAAAAAGTAAACAAACAAGCACTTCAAATTCACTTCTGTGACTTCCGCTGCAGTGTAGATAAAGTTTCTTGTCTAAAAATGATCTTGAATGAATCAACAAGTCTTAGAAAAACCTTCAGTATTAAAATCATAACTGTTTTCCCTTGCTTTTGAAAACGTTAGGTTGCTGTTGTATGTATTTACTATAGAAAAAACTTTCGACGTGTGTGAAGTTTCAAATTACGCGTGACACGCAAATTTTACTTGCATCGATCTTCAACAACTGAAGCAGTAGCGTTTCTTGTCTTGCTACAAACGGTAAACTTGGAGTCTGATTTCTCAGATAATGTATTCTGTGTTATCTTTTTTTTTTTTGTAGTACATTTTGTTGTAATTTTTGAAATTATCAGATCGCAAAAACATACGAGTTTTAGACAAAGATTTTCAGCGGGTGTATTTGGGATCTTTTAACCCTTCGCACATGACTCACACACATGACTCCCACACTATGCTCCAAAAATAAAAACACTTTCTACACTTCAAAAGATAGATTTAATAATAATAATAATTTTCTAGCTTAAGTTTTATGATTTATCAACAACTTCCAGATTATAATGACGTGTTAGCTCATGTTATGCGGTCGAGGCAAGTCATCAGAAATTTGATATTTCAACCTTGAACTTGAAGGTACTCTAAAAGAAATACGTTTGTAATGTTTAGGAAAAACAACAGGCTCCGGATAAACAAAAAATTCAAAGAGTCTGATTTTAAATCCTTGACCCTTTGTAGAAAATGTGACAGCTTTGTTTTTTCCGATCATGATCATGAAGCTTACTGATTATTTACCGATAAGATCTTTGGCTTTCACATCAAGAACGAGTGTACAATGATTGTATTACAATTACTTTCACTTCTTGTCCAGTACATTTGCGTGTGACGTAGCACACTAAGTTGCACACTTAAGTATGGTGTATTCTCGCACACTAGCACTAGCTTTGCATGTCAGCTAACTCACGCTTCATTGTTCTATAATGCATGCTTTATTGTTTTTAGTGTGTTATTTGAGACAAAAGCACAGGCTCATTAAAGTGTACTCTAGCGTGCTTTGTAAGCATGTTAAAGTCAATTTCTTTTGTTTTTAAGTGGAAGCATGTTGTGAACATGTTATCACCTTTGTCCCTGAAATCATATGGAGGGTCACATACCGGTATTTATAACTTAACATTTATAAACTGTTTCATCTGTCAGTTCAGGAAGCCTTCTTTTTTGGGTCATTGACCCAAGACCCATCTATTATCTGGAACACTGGATACACTGAGGTGACTCCCGATAACTCGAACCCTCCCTACCTTGAACCTTGCACTAACTCAAACCAAAGTTGATTTCCCCTGGATTTTCTTCATACTTAACCATAATTTTACCCTTGGTAACTCGAAACCTTGAGGCTCCCACTAACTCAAAGTAAATTTTGTTTCCCTTATCATTTCTTTATAATTTTACCCTCAAAACCTCAAAACATGTTTTAAGCACATGACAAGTCAGAAAAAAAGTGTCCTGAAGTCCAAAAACATTGTTAAATTTAATTCAAAACAACCATGTCAATTCTTTGTCTTTACTTTTTACAAATTGTTGGTCACTCCAGTTCAAATTCCGTGTCCATCTCTGTATATTAATCAAGTGTTGTTGCTTAATTCCTTTTTCAAATAATTATCAATCTATAATATCTCTTGCTGCCCCTATAGTGAAAGGTGCATAATTCCTGGATTCCCTCCCCATCCAATTGCTTATTTCACTACTACAGGTTATCTGCTTCGAACCCCACAATAATTCAGTCTTTTTTCAATTTCCCTAGAAGGTTCAAGTTATCGGGAATCGACAGTTCTAAATCTAAATCTGATCTGCAAAGGGCAGTGCAGCCCATCTTTAGCAGTTTTTCAACTTTGAGCAATCGTATTTTTAACTTGTCTTGATATTCCACATCAATACATATAGCCGTAATTGCTCGTGGAACGATGAGTTAATGATACTTAAGAACACTGGTGGAGAGAGAGACACACAAACCTGTGGTCGCGAACAGCTGATCGTATCAGAGTCATTGCGCCTTTCTGCAGCTCTGAGGGTTGGCTTAGTTTGCTGAACTTTTTTAACTGATTCTTTGCGCAGTTCTTGTTCTTTTCTTGTTTCCTTTAGTAGCTTTTTGTACTCCCTGAGTGCCATCTTCTTTCGTTTCTCGACAAAGGCATGCCCTACAAGTACAAGAAACGCGCGCCGATTTTAACATACACGTGAGGAGGATGGATTATTGAGGAGTATCCTAAAATGTTGAATCGAAAACGCTTACCTTTTTCTCTGTTCCCCACGTTTAGTAAATTCTGTGGTTTTCTCCAGTGGGATTTTGATTTACTCCTCGGTTTTGTGATTGTCGTCGTTTTCTTGTTCTTGCCGTTCTTGTTTCTCAAGCTTTCTTCCTCCGCCATTTTGATTTTTTTGAAGTTGCCAGCTTGATTGCGGGCGCCTGCACCCAAAGACGCGAACGCATAGTACGCATGCGTTAATTTTTGGCGGGAAAATTATCGCTTGCCCCGAGGTGTACTGGCAGGCCACTGGCGGGGAAAATTGTTTACAACGCGTTTTCGTTTTCCTGCCTATTCTACTTTAGCTTTATTTTTTTCTTCAATCAAATACAATGAGCACGCCGTTAAAAGTAAAAAAGAAACACTTGGTTTATCGTGGAGGAAAAAGATTTTTTTTTATTATGCATGTAAGACGGTGATAACAGACCTCCTGAACAAATGCTTGATATCTGCTGGTGTAAGTAAACTCTTTTGACTTTGAACTATCACAATTTATATTAACTAATCAACTTGCTATCTTCGTATTATAAACTTAAACTTTAAAAGTAAGTTTAAGTAGACAGAGGACTTAGATAAGACGTGCTCGTATAAATGGTACAGTTCGCGTCTTATGTTACCCTGCACGCAGAGTCTCCTTCGATCCTCCTAGATAAGTCGGGAAGAGGAAGGAGACTCTGCTCGCAGCCTGCACTTTCTTTGATCCGCCGATCATCCAAAAAAATGGATAAGTCAGTCCAGTTTCGAACCGGTCATACCGGTTTTCACCTGGTTCGCATGCTTAATCGTAAGCTGACTTTTTCCGCGCCCACGGGATATTGTTTACAATCGATCGACAAACGTGGCAGCCGCTTCGCTTTCATACAAAGTCTTCGAAAACGCCATGAAATATGCTAATCACAAAAGTTGAAATCGGAGAGATTTCTAGCCTCACGGAACCACAATCAAGGTCTTTGTTTAAGAATTTTCTTTGTGGCAACGATACGTTTGTGTCGTTTCCTACTGGACATAATATTTTCCACGAAGCTCTCGAATTTGCTCCATGACGACTTGATATTTCTTATTCAGGGATTTGATCCTTCGGCCACAAGGCCTACATACACGGCTAGAATAAACATTGCAGTCGACAGTCTCCTCCAAAATGGATTCCAACTTTTGACGAAGGCCGCTACATCGTTCGCCGGTTAGGCAAATTCCACATAACAGACAAATTGTGTCTTTCGTTTTCGATGTCGACTTCTTCACGGGAGTTTTCGGAGATCTTAAAACACCGGTCAAATCCACAATAGAATTGCCCGGGGTTGAAGGCGTTTTGAAATTTTTTTAAAAAATCACATTTCTGCCATGTACAAAACATCGAGGAAATGACAGGGCTAGTACATGCGCAAGCAAAACATAGTTGTGTCAAATTTCAAGATTTAATGAGTAACTCATCTTGAAAGCGAGGCCGCCCAAGGCTCGGTTACATTTGAATTTGGAGCATGCTCAATAGGAATTGTGCAGGCCGCGAGCAGAGTCTCCTTCCTCTTTCCGACTTATCTAGGAAGATCGAAGGAGACTCTGCGTGCAGGGTAGTCTTATGTAAGACGTATCTTATTTTTCCTCGTATAAATGGCCCTATTATCATGATAAGCTTAACAATTAACGAAATTCTTCCAGAAGAAAACTTAAGGAGTCATGTAAAAAATTAAATAAATGCGTATAAATTATAATAGACAATGAAATCGTTACCTTTGGTCGAAGTGGCCTCCCAGTTCCTTTGATGAATACCAACGACGAAATGTCTTCCTCTGAGTTGCATAAAAGACGTACGTATACAAACTTGCTCATTCCGATTCTGAGAGCCATATCAGTGAGTCGTGTAGGTTCAAATCCAGTCTAACCAGCTGCAAAAACCTTTCAAAAATAAAGTCAATTTATGAAGCTAACAATTTCAAGACATTCTAGGAAAATATATGCTTTCTTCGTGTAGTGCTCATTCATCCTCGCTCCCTCGCAAGCACAACTGCGACACACGGCAAAGTTTTCGCGCCTTTTTTGTTCTCTTTATGTTTGCTCCTATTTAATTCCCTCTATTTATTACTGCCATGATGTTTAATATAAATTTTTTAACTGCTTGCATTTCCATACAAAATTTAAACTCCTAAGTTTTGCATATTTATTTATGAACAACGTACAAAACAATTGGAATTAATACCTAAACACAAGAGACCACAGAAGCATATGTGCTTTGCTCAAACAGCACTCAAGCTCCTTTTCGGTACGACAAAACTGACATCAGTCAAGGATGACAGCAACCTCGTTCCCAGGTTCTCTCTCCTACCCGTCGAGAGACAGGTAGGAGAGAGAACCTGGGAATGAGGTTGGGATAACACGCGACCGTGAGTGAAATCGACCGTGGTGCATAGTCGTAGGAGCCAAATTCTTCACTTTGAAAGCTTGCTTGACATTGAAATGGTAGTAGGAACTTAGGAAAGACCTTCGTTGTACAAGATAAGTAAAGATCTGGTGATTTAAAGTGGAAAATGATGCGCTGAACGAGGTGAAAGAGCAAGTTTCTCAAGGATGTCTGACACGAACATGGCTGCTTGTTATTGTTTGGCGCTCGACTCGTGTCTTGATTCCCGTTCAAGAACCGCAAAGTTTGGCATAGAATGCATTGCTGATGCGTAGTTATTGAGCAAAATGTTCTTTATTTAGTGTTTGTCTATAAATCAGATTAAATTAGTTTCTCGATACCGTAGAGGATTTCTGTCAATAATTTGTTCATAACTGATTTAGCCATATTTCGGGAGTGGATTAATAACGATCAGCGGGCGACTACCACGCCGTTATCAATTGGAATAGAAAGTTGTTCTCCTAAGTATTTTAGCGATACAAAGTTTGTTTATCGGAAAATTGTAGAACGTCTTGTTTTTGCATGGACTAGCATTGTAACGCATTATTAACAGGAATATTCATTTAGCCAGAACTTAAGTGCTGTAAAAATTTTTAACTTTTGGTCGGCATCACATGTTTACTGTACTTCTGGGAAACCTAACCGTTTGTTTCATCGAAATCGGTCACAAGATTCGACTTTAATTTCAGTCCTATTAAATACAGTTTTGACTGTGTCTCATTGATATTTATTTTTTTATTTTTCGAGACATACAGAGTGACTACCACCAACATCTCACCAGGTGACTAATCTACTTCTCGTGTGCTGTTAATTTTGTAGCTTTTTAGTGCTGGGAAAATTGTAGAACATATATTAATTCACTGCTGAACTCAACACCGGCTTTTGCGCACTTCGAGCCTGCTCGCTGAAATTTGCTGTTTTTTTTTTTTTTTTGGGAATATTTCTGTTCCTTTCTCATTTCAAAACGAAGAAAATTGAAAGTGT
Source organism: Porites divaricata (assembly GCA_038088405.1). NCBI lineage: Eukaryota > Metazoa > Cnidaria > Anthozoa > Scleractinia > Poritidae > Porites > Porites divaricata. The sequence continues at coordinate 6,868,623 of JBBMOI010000009.1, forward strand.
TTACTTGCATCAACAAACGTTTCGGCACTTTGTTTAGACTTTGATGAGGTTAGCGCAATCCTACAGGCACTACATATACGCGCAATGTTGTCCAGGTCAAGTTGGGAGGTGAAATTTGATGGTAGCTCGTGTATGTTAAAGTCGGTCTACTTCGCTTTTGTTAAGACCATGTTACAGTTCTTTTGCAAACTACACAATTTGTTAAATCACGAGCACATTCGCCAAGACCAACGAGAAAAATAATCGCGACGATGGTTCTGAGACGCGCCATTTTGATGAAGGCAGACCCTGTGGTGAGCCTCCATGCACATCGCTTGTTCAGCGGTCGCGCATGCTCATGCAGAAAAGACCCCTGTTGTCAAGGATAGGTTGGATAGGATTTTCTTCAAACAAAAAAAATGCTGGGTAGTAGGGTAAGTTCAGTTATCAATCACGACACATACAATGACAGTCCTAATTTCGCCGCGCAGATGGCCTATATGCAAGCGTGAACACAAGCAGAATGACAAGGATAAAATTTTTCTTCCTTTTCTTGCCCCTGCAAGTCCCTTATACCTTTCAGCTGATCTTCACGGACTCCTGACTTCTGAAGAATATCCAAACTGGAAAACCCAGTTCCCATGTTCACAAAAACTCTCTCTCTTGACATTACAAGACCTTAGAGCTTGTTTATACCTGAAAACACTTCGAAATTTTATTGTGAACGGCTAAGGCAACTTCCAAAACACAACAGCTAATATTAATTTCTACAGTAGTTAAAATTTAATTTAACTTGGATTAAATTTCCACTTAATAACCGTCAACCGTCAAAGGAACAACCCCATTGAGACCCCCTTAAAAGTAAGCTGGTCTTGATTAAAGGTATCACACAAATACATGTCATGATATCTGATTAAAGAGTTCCTCTATAGATTAAAAAGAGGTCGGAAAGTTGGGAGGGAGTGAACTAAATGATAACATTGGAAAACAAATCTGTGCCTTTCTTTTGCATGCTGTATAGGACCATTTTTGCATTAGCCAGTGTACGTTGAAAATTCTTGCGTAGTTAGCATAATTAGAATTCAAACAGAAACACAAACAGAATTCTCAGTCGTTTTAAGTCCTATAAAGGGGCAGTTTAGATATAAAAAACTCAGCACTGAGAGGTGTGCCATCTGAAGACCAAGTTTGTAGGACTACGAGAGGCTGAAATGTGAAGAAAAAATCTTAGGGAGGTTCATATGCATTAGAGACTAAGAATCCTAAGCATGAATTCTAGTTAATATATAACCCCCATAATGTATGTACGAGCCAAGTAATATCTTTGAATTCTCTTTTCAGTTTTTAATTAAAACTTGGTTTATGTTTCAAGTTCTTATCCCGTTTTTCTATTTGTTACTAAGTATCAAAACCAAAAAACTGGCTATAATCAGCATCATGGTTCTTAACCGATAACTAGTCTACCACATTCATTAGTACGCCAATTTCACTGTACATTTTACAATTGACAGTGTCCAAACTTTCGCTAAAAAACCCTTGGACATAAAGGACTGCTTGCTGAATATCAGTCATGAAAACAAATTCCAAGCAAAAATCTTTTTAGAGTTGGACATCAAGGCGGCTTGAAGAATCATTGCAGATACTAGTTAATTAAATGCCGACCGACTGAAATAAAGTATGTTAATACATAAGAAAGAACTGAGTATTACAGAGTTCAAAATGATACTATTAATTATGTAATATCAATAATGATAAGGAGCACAGTCATAAAAACCAGTAAAAATATCCACAGCTGTTTGTTAGGGGAATTTTCAGAGGAGTTTTAAAGTGTTCTAATTTCTGATGTATCATTAACCGTGGCAACATGGCGAGGATTCAATCTAAGAGACGTTTAACCTTCATTTTTGCGCTATTCATTTGAGGGAGCGCGACTATTATTAACAAGAGTACACCACTTAAAAGTATCATAAAAACGAGATAGCCGTTAATATAAACAGAAAACAATGAAATGATAACAATTAGCATCATAAAGGCTTTTTTTTTCATGTCTTTATAATGATCGTTTCCAGTTGTTAATGTATTAGTTCATTTGGGTATTTAAAGAAATCGATCTCAAGCCAAACGACAGTTGCCTGGCTGACAAATAGTGTTATCATGACCTTTTTGTTAAAAGAGGTTTTCGTAATAACTTTGGTGGCCTCTACCCTAAGTTTTCCTAGGAATAACCAGTTTGGTAAGTAAAAACGTTACTTTATCAGGTCACATCAGATCGTAACCTGTGATCAGGCGTAATTTTTGGGAGGAGAGAAAAAGTAGGCGAACGGCGAGGAGAAAAAAAGAACATGGGAAGGACGCCTGATCGCAGCTTACTCACATCTGGATTTTTAATTTGTCTTTCAAATAGCAAACGTTTGATATACTGATTACATGTACCTCAGTCGCCCTCTGTTAGGTCTGATCCTCTGTAACCTGAATGCAGGATTAATTAGTAATACTCAGTCAGGCGGTTTTCAGTCTGGCGGTATAATCCCGAAACAAAAAATAAACAGCAACCCTGAAACAGTATCAAGATATTACCCTGTTTAAGTGCAATGTCTCGCCCTTAAAAAAAAACGTTTCGAAAGCAATAAATAAATATGAAATAATTAAATTAAATAAGAAATAATTAAATTATTTTACCTTTTCTAGTTTGTCAGAGCATTGGTGAGGATGTTCGTTGAGAATCGTTTCTTAAAAAAAAAACCGTTAATCCGAAAATGGAAGAGTTCAGATTCAAACTAAGTATTAGTTAAAGTTAAGTTAACTAAGGATTAAAAAATGGTAAAAGCAATTGAATTTAGCAGCAAAAAGCACCTGAGCGCTGCGTTCCTGCAGTGTTAACGAGAAATTTATAACTGTACGAGGTGTGTAGCCGATTTAGCTCGAGGAGATAGTGGAAAATAACCTTGCATTACGGTAATGACAAACCAAGCAGGAGCTCCTGCAAACATACAATGAGATGAAATTGGAATTTCAGTCTTTGTGTCTTAAGCGTGGCTTTCTCCACTAAGTCCGCACTTTTATCATGCAAAATTTAAGCAATAAAGCTAACAAAAACTTAAAAGAAAGAAATTAATATCATGAAATGACAAGGGGTACAAATGAATACAATCCCGTCCATGATTACATTTAATTGATGCTTGGAGTTAGAAGATTCAAAGATTTTTTTGTTAACAGAACATGTGCATGACCAAAATGATCCTATGGGCCTTATTCAAGAAGATCCTGAATTATTCGTGAGGCCAAAATTGGATGACGGTAAGCAAAAATCGTTTTATGCATATGGCATGCGCAGTACAGAAGAAGTACCCTCCAGGGGTACTCCGATATATGGGCTAGATGGGTATGTGCCGCCCGGTGCTGCCCTTCTTTTGCTATCATTTTTGCCCTTTGCTGGCATTGTGCTCCCGGTGTGATCCTTATATAAATGGGGTACCTAAACTGAATCAGCTATAATTCATGTGTCAAGAATCAGGGTCTTTATATGATTGTGTAGAAAGTCTTTCCTTTGGAGACATCAGCAAATTGTTAGACTTCTTTTCTAGTCTTCTTGAATAAAAACGAAAAATCATGGTCCCCGTCTCACGGTATTTACAGTTAACCTGAATCTGAATGCCGGGCGTAAAGAAAAGAAAGAAACCAATAAGAACATACTGAACTTTGGCAGTGATCTGCACCCCTAGTGTCAAACTCAGTTCACATTCACATTAGGCGGCGCACATAACACATCACTTCATGGTGGGACCTAAAATACGGCCTACAAGTAGTCTGGAGAGTCCATCGCACAGTGCCTAGAGAAGAGTGGTTGAAAAGATTTGGATTTGTATTTGTCACGCGATGCCATGTAGTCCGGTCCACAATACGACAACGCAGAACCTTGAAGTAAAGAAATCATATAATTTTTAGTGATCTACCATAGTGTTTGAGGCAGAAGGCATGAGAGAGCTCTAGCACGTATGGCCTCCATAGCACAGGCAAAACTCTTAAAACCGTCCTTATATATCCCATCATGTTTCCCTTTTCTCAATTTTGCTCTAGAAGTGAGCCATGCAATCTCCATGGTAACCGACGAAGATCCACCCGACGAAGTTTATCCAGTGGAGGCCGAGAATAAGGTACAAGACCCTCACCAAGACGATCTAAAAGAGGTTCATTCTCTAACAAATGCTAAACGAGGTGAGGCTTCAAAGTTATCGAAAAATGCTGTTGTATAGAATTTAATTTGCGGTATAGTGCCTTATTCATTAGTTTTCCTAAGATTCAGCGGACTTGAAAGGCGGGTGCTAAAACATCCCCAAAATAAGCGATCGTGGGCGACTAAGGACAAGGCGGGGCAGCGGTATGTACAGCAAGTGTGATGCCTCTCATTTAAGCTGATCCTAAAGTCACAAAGAGCCTGGCAGAGTCCACCACAGAATGCCTAGATGGGAATGGTTATTAAGACTTGAATTTGTAATGCGCTGCCTTGATCACAACAACGCATTGTAGTGCAATACTAAACTATTTAACGTACGGCAATGCAATGAAATGAAGGAACAGAAAAGTTTTCGTGAGCTACGATAGGGTTTGAGGAACATACAAGACTTGAGCGTGATCCATGCTAACCTTATGACTATAGTTATTTTCTTTCAAACTTTGCATCAGAATTTGAACGCTCATTCCCCTCTTTAGCTGACGAAGATCCACCTGGCGAAGAATATCCAGTAGATACAGAGACTAAAGTAGAAGACCCTCACCAAGAAGATTCGAAAGAAGTGTATCCTCTGGTCTCTGTTAAAGGAGGTGAGGGTTTAAGAAACTGTACAGTTGTTGTCATTATATAACCATTTGAGGGCAGTATAGAAAGATTGAGCTAGATACTTGTAGTAGTCAAACAACTTCCTCATGGTGTACTCTGCTAAGCTCATGTTTAGAAAAGGGCGTCTGACAGCGTGAAATGGAGTAACTATGTACACGTAACTATCGGGTACTCATAGTGTGAATACAATACCATTTTGTTCCGGTACCCGTGCACTGGCTCCCGGGCACCAAGTGTGGACAGCCCCTTTAAGATTTTAGTTCTAGGTAAATGTGACTCAAGACGAAAACACATATTTTAAACTTCCTTCACAGCCCGACGAGTAAAAAGAGGAGCGAAAGAAGATGGTAAATGGCCAGGAACAACGGAGGATGGGAAAACTATTTTTAGAATCCCCTACGTAAAATCAGGTACGACTTCCACTGACTTCTTTGCCGCGCAATCCCAGTCAACAACTATACACAACTGTACTTGTAACCGTGCAGGATTGATTTATTGCCAAACTGCCTATTGAAGGAAAAATCATAGGAAAAATTGATGTCACGCCTCTTACTTAGAAAAGTCGGATGAGTTGTAAAACGGACCTTCAATAAGCATTCGAAAGTAAGCTAACTTAGACGGAATTTTAGCAATCCAAATGGTCCAGTGATATAAAAAAATCAACTTATGTAGCGTTCGTCATGGTAGCGTCCAGTACGGTTACCAAGGGCCCGGTTTTTCGAAAGGCCCGGAAACTTTTACGGCCCGAAGGGCAAATTTTAAAATCAAAACCTTTTGAATAGTAGCAAAGTTAATTAATTTCCTAGCTCACAAACTGATAGTTTTATTGTATCGTTTTCTAACATTATTGAATCTTTGTTCGTAAATACAAACACGGCAAACACAAAACAGCTTTCCGGCCCGAAACGTTAGCGAAGTTTCGAGAAACACCGGGCCCCTGCAGACTGCAAGTAATTTTTCCCAGCTCCCTGCGTCAATGCCTAAAGTTTAAGATGCCACGACGGCAACAGTTGTCAAAACGTACTCTTTCAGGCTTTTTCGCGATTATTACAAATGTACGCGAACTTTAAGTAGAATCTTAAGTAGGTTAGACCTAGACTAGATAAAATTATATTTTTTTCCCTGGGTTGTTTCATGCAGTGGCCTATCTACAGTGTATGTATTTTTTTTCAGTGAGCGGGAAAACAGAGAGATGGTTAAAAACAGTGATTCATCAGCTAGACCAAGACACTTGTATTCGTTTGAGGGAAAAGACCAATTCAGACTCACACTGGGTAGAATTTAAAACAGGAAGTGGGTAAGTTGGGTGTTCAAACTTTACATCACTTAATTTATTTCTCTTGTCGGACACATTAGGAAAAATCAATAATAACTATAATATATAGATTTAGCCAGGGCTAAAAGCGAAGCTCTGGTTATAATTAATAATACGTGTAAACCCCAAAAAACTAAATCATGTAACGCTAAACGGGGACGACAATGAAAATGGCTTCAAGACTAATAGATCTAATTAGTAAAAAAACAAATTGCACGCGCAGCACACAACTTCTTTGCCGTTGTTCGACTACAACGCTGCTTTGTACGACTAAAAATTCAATCTTCCTAGTTACACATTATTTTTATGGAGGAATTGTCGTATGTGCTTACCCAATATTTTGTTTCCTGTGTTCATGTTCGCTTTTATTTTTCACTGCCGCTCATTTTCACTTTGCTGGCAGCTAGCATTTCTCATTTTCTCACTGCTGCTTTGAATTTCCAAGTTTTTCTTCCTACGAAATTCGTCTCCTTTGCCAGTTTCAATAACTCGCTCTAGCTCTTTCTCTGTTTTCCAAAATATAACGCAGAAAAAGACACGACTTTGTTGCTTTTTCTTTCTAAAAGTCCGGGCGGTCATGTGATTTCCTTCCAAGTAAAATCTTTAGTTGCTTTTAAACATGATTTTGAATGTACTCCGTTTCACATCGCATCCATCTTCGAAGAGCCTGACGACCAGCTATGGGTTTGGGAACGGCTATTCGACGATATTTCCAATGAACATGCTCCGTGGAAGGAGATAAAGGCAAAAAGCTCTTCCTCCCCATGGATAACTTGCGAAATTCGTCACAAAATGAACCGACGGTATAAACTGTTTAAGGCGGCAATTTCTACTAAATGTCCAGAGCAGTGGTCTAATTACAAACGAGTCAGGAACGAAGTTACGTCTGATTTAAGAAAAGCTAATTAAAAATCGTCTTATTTTCCCCACACTTTTAATGAAGTCAAGTCCTCGAGCGCATACTGGAATCTTCTTAAAAGGGCTACCAACCCCAAGGTCCGCAAAAACATCGGGCCTCTAAAAAAGGATGACGGCACCCTGGTATTTACGGACTCGGGAAAAGCAAACCTTATGAACTCTTATTTTGCTACGGTTGGCTTAAAGCTATCCAACACTTTACCCCCGCCTATAGCTACCAGTTGTCGATATGGGAAAACTTGCGCAGACAAGGGCGAGACAGATAGTCCTCGACTCACAGATGCCTATGTTTCAAAGTCTTTGGTAGCGGACAAAATAAAGGCGCTAAAAACAAGAAAATCCACGGGTCCTGATAACATATCTCCAAAACTTCTAAAGCTAGCAGGCGATGCGATTGTCCCGTCACTCCGGTCCTCAGCCTATTTCGACTCTCCCTTAACACCAGTAGGGTGTTCACTAGCTGGAAAACTGCAAGGCTTACTCCAGTATATAAAAAGGACGATGAAACCGATTGCTGCAATTATTGTTGGTTTTCACATGACGTCACTAAAATTCAAACTAAAAAACTATCTATCCTACCGAGATTTTACTTTCACGATGCATTAGAGCAGCTGAAAACTAATCGTCATACAAATTTTCGCTTCAAAAGGGTTCTTGGTTTTGTGATAGAGTACGCTTGAATTTCTAAGCATTTGCGTGACGCGGCATTTACATGACGGCCAAGAGAGCTGTCATGTAGGTTAAAAAAATGACTTATTTCAGGACATTTTGCCATCTAAACAGTTCATGTACTGGAAAAAGTATTATCTTAATGTTTATGAGTTTCTCGAAGAATAAATTCACGCTTTTGTAGCAAAACTCGGTAACAGATGTTTCTGTTGGTTTCCGTCCGCCATGTTGGAGCTCATCCAGGTGAGCACCAGCATGGCGTCTCCATACAAATCTCTATAAATTTGGGTAAAACATTTCTTCGGATATCTCGTATACGAAATATTCCTCTGAGCTGAATCTTGGCGAGGGTCTTTGCATATGTACCTCCTTTCATTTTCCAGATTCTGGATTTTATCTATTGAATGGTTTTGAATTTTATTTTCATCTATTTTGAATGGCGTGACACTGAAAACCAGCAATAGACCGATATCACTGCTAAGCGTCCCTAGCAAGATCCTTGAATCCGTAGTTAACGACACAATTGTTCGTCATGTATATAAAGCTGATAATCTGGTCACGGACAAACAATGGGCATACCGCGCAGGATTTTCGACAGAACTGTTGCTAACACATCTTACCGAAACGTGGAGAAAAGCTGTAGACGAAGGCTTAGTGGTAGCAGTTGCCTTTATAGATTTTAAAAAGGCATTCGACAGTGTGTCGCACACCATTCTCGAAACGAAGTTGGAAAGGGACTTTGGCATATCGGGACCACTCCTGTACTGGCTTAAGAGTTACTTAAAGGAAAGACAGCAATTCACAGCTGTTAATGGATCAACTTCAGAGATGATACCGATCTCTTTCGGAATTCCTCAAGGGTCCGTTTTGGGGCCAACACTTTTCACTCTTTTCACGAACGATCTTCCGTCCTCTGCATGTGTCTTCCGGATCCGTCTATATGTTTGCCGACGACACAACGGTTTACTGCATGAGTGACACGGCAGAAAAAAGTATTGCCCAGTTAAATTCTGCACTCCGTGAATTAAACGAGTGGTGCCTCATTAACAGATTAACACCCCACCCAAATAAAAGTGAGGCCATGCTGATCTCTAGAAGAAACCCCCCGGCTAACATTCCCCCGATCTTCATTGGAGACTCTACAATTGAATGGGTATCGAAATCACGATTACTGGGAATGACCGTAGATGAGAAACTGACCTGGACTCCGCATATGCTGGAACTCAAAAAATCATTCGCTAAAAAATTAGGATTACTTAAGAAGTCGCGATTTCTCCCAAGGAACGTTCGCCAGGATCTCTATTTTAAGGTCATTTTGCCTTTAGTGACCTATGGTCTTATACTATGGGGATCTTGTTGTAACTCCGACTTTTTTCAGTCCCTGGAAAGACTTCACTGCAGGGCTGCGAGACTTATTTTTAACTTGCCGAAAGACATGGCTTCTGTTGATGTTCTACAACGGGCCCAATGGCCGACTCTGTCTATTTATTATAAATCAGCCATTTTTATCTGTTTTCATAAAGCTTTTCACGATAGGTTACCTGTCACATTAATCGATCTGATTTCTAAGAAACGGGCCACATATTATTCAACCCGGACCTGCGCTTCTTTAATTGTTCCCCGCTTCAAAACGCGTTACATGAAAGACTCTGTCGCGTTTAGAGGCTCGGTCCTGTGGAATGCAGTGATCAACAATTGTAGTGCCCTGACAAAAAACGTTCCATATCGTGACCTCAGGTTAAAGCTTAAATCTCTAGTTAATTTTAATGAATTTAGTTTTAAGATAACGTCTGCATCCACTTGTAATTTTAGAAAAGATGACTTTGTATATACTTAAAAAATTACGCTCACAATTTTTTCTTTGTAAATATCCCTGACTTAAGTTCAACGTTCTTTCTGTAAATACCCCTAGTTTTTAGTTTTTTAGTTACTTAGTGATTAGTTAATTGCAAACGACCCCACAAGCTCATGTAGCTTTAACACTTATCGTTTCTAAATAAAGGCTATCTATCTATCTATCTATCTATCCATACCTGTTGATTGAGTTATTTTACATTGGTATGCCTGTGGTACGGACGGACGGTCGCTCGCTCGCTCGGTGTACGGTCGTGTGATTACCAAATTTTCTCGGATGGGTAGATTACTACCTTTCCTTAGCTATGGGGCTCCGCCCACGCGCGGCGCTTCGCGTCACGCACAGAACTCCGCTATTGGCGGTGTAGTCCGGCTAAATTGGGATATAAATTATGTAATTTCTGCTACTTATTGCAATACTGAAAGAGATGCATCATTTCATGGGGACAGCCCAGCGGCAGTCGGCTAAAGGTGGGCAATGATCTTAGCCGGGAATCATAAGGTGTTTCCTTCAAGTTTGGTCTCTAACAACTTCGTTTTATTATCTGATGCGTGTTTACTCCATCACATCACCTAACGAGATACTTGCACAGGCCACATGCGCATAAGTGTCTTTATGTGATAAGATGTTTACGCAAAGAGGGATACCAACAACCAGATGTAGATTACGTTTTTAGATCAATTGTTTCACCGAAACTAACGTACAGTCTACCTGTATACGCCTCCTCGATACCGGAATCAACAACGGTCCAGAATTTTCTACAGCGCTGCTTTAAACGCAAATATATTTCGTACCAAATTGACATATATTTAACAGTTAATGAATGAGGCTGAGGAGGGTTTTATCCGCCTCGGCCCACGGCCTCGACGGATAATAGCCTCTGAGATCTTCGTAATTCTTCATAAGATACGAAAGCCGAATTCAATAATTGTTTTATTATTTATTCAACATAATTCCTACTTTAAAAACATAACTAAAACATGCTTACCTCCATCGATCCATCGATGTTAGGTTCATCTTCGATAGTGTACGTTTCGGTTTGTCCAGCTTCGCAATATTCTCCGAATAGCAGATGTCGTCCTCTTCTTGTTTTGCTATGTTTTTAGCCATTACTTCGCCTAGTTCCAGCTGTAGTTCCTACTCTTGAAACGAGTGAAGTGTCCGCCATTTTGTTTTCACAACCAAAACAACTCAACCTCGTCCCCACGTCTTCTCGGATAATGGTTCATTAACCTGTAGAAGGCTGCCTTTTTGACGTCATTTCCTCGTTTAACACAAAATTCTTCCAAATTTGGTCATCAGTAACTGGTTATGCTGAATTATGCGTGTGCTTTTAGCCAATCTGAATTGGGGAAATATTTTGAATGAATAATAAAACGTATTAGAAGAGGTAGATCGGTCACTATTCAAGATCTCCAGTATGCCCGGTCACCCCCTGTACCCTTCCGTCCCCAAAACGAAAGAAAGTTCAGCGCGCCTCTGAGTTCCTAGCAGTCAACTCCCTAAGGTTAATTCCCAGCGTTTTACAAATAGTTTTTTTAATAGGCTATTTTTAAGATATAGAGTAGCTATTTAATGTAATGTGGATCTTGAATGGTAAATTCAATGCTTCCACATGGAATTTTTCTCCGGTGAATTAATTTAAGGAATGGGTCCTCGTTACATGCGGGGTTTTATGACTTGATCTTTTTTTTCCAGTATCTTCCTTCATTTTAATCTTAGACCGCTGTGTTTAACACCAGAACCACTTTGGACCTTAAACACTCCATTTTTTAGATCACGTGACCAGTCACGCCCATAATCATGCAAAATTTGGACTTTGCAGATCGATTACACCAGTTTACTGAATGTGACCACAATCGTTTTTCCTTCCACAATATTTCATTTACAGTCAAATAAGCTAAATTAATTGGGGATTTGTGAAATGATCCATTCCTTCGTAATTATTAGATATTTTCTCTCGTTCCAGTCTCCCTCTTAACAAATTCCATAAACTTTGTGTCAATAGTCATTGACAAAAAGTGAATTAAATTACAAGTGTTATTTATAAAGTGGTGTAAATTTGGATTGAAATAAAAACTAAAAAATGGGTGTGGCAAGTCACGTGACACAGACAATACATTATTAATAATGAAAAATGAATGCTTATGGGGAGTAAATATTGAATTTAAAATATCAATGCGAAAGGTAAAATCCCTACTAAAACAGACCACCCCCCTCCAAATTTGCAGTGCCCCATTCCTTAATTCACCGGAGTTTAAGCCTTCTAATTCTTTCTGCCATTTTTAATGTAAGTGTTCTTGGTTTTAGTATGTATTTTTGCTTAAAAAACAATAAAGACCTTTTATTTATTTTATTTACATGAATTTAAGGCTGGTTCTCATGAGCTACGGAGTCGGAGTCGTAAGGCCAAGTGGAGCCAAAAGTCAGAATCGTAAGCGCAGTCCAAGCGTGTCGGAATCAGAGTCAGAAGAATCAGAGCGCCGGAGTTTCTATTTTCTTCCGACTCCGCTTATGGTGAAAACTGGAGTCGGAGTCGAAGCAGTAGCGGAAGGATAAGCCGATCACAATGCACGTTCCCACAATTTGTGACGTGACCAGTCTCTGTCAACAACTTGTTGCAGTTTCAGACTGCAGACAATGTTTCTTTCATATTTACCAAGGAGATAGGTCTGACCAGGTGACCATTTTCGTCAGGCAAATCAAAGTACTTTTAGTCAACAACAACAGTCCTATTCAGGACTACGTTCACCCGGACGATCAAACTCAACCTACTTTTCTTCCGTTTCTTTATGTTTTAACTCCGACGACCCAGTTTTTACTTGATCGTATACGACGGAATCATAAACGAAATCAGACGCTGTTTTCACTAGATCGTTAAGTTCTACGACTCAGGCTCCGACTCCGTCGCTATTGAATACCAGTCGAAACATGAACAAAAGTTTCACGCCGGCTCTGTTTCTGTAAATTCAAAGTAACTGTTTTGATTTTATCTTTTAGCTGCAGTTCATACGTTGGGTACACACCTAGCAAAAACCCCCAGCCTGTGACCTTGGACTCCAACGTATGCTATTTCCGAAAAACAATTGCTCATGAAATAATGCACCTGCTTGGGTTTTATCATGAACAAAGCAGATACGATCGAGGTCAATACATTAACTACTATCCGAATAATGTCCAATCAGGTATGGCCACAATAGTCAATGCTAGTTCTTAAGCCTATTATGTAGTTTAAAAACAAGCCACAGTTTCTCCCTCACTGCTCATACTGCGAATAAAAAAATGATAAGCACACTCAAAGCGCCTCCTTCCCCCCTTCCCCCCCTCCCCACGTAGGGTCAGTTATCACCGATTTAGCATTCTACATACTTACCTTCAACCCATACGTCAGAGCTTGTAACCGGCATTGGACGGTTTTATACGAAGGGAAAGAGATTAAAATTACGAGTTACAGTCCGCATATATCATGTCTTTCATGAACAACGTAAGTAAAACAAAAAGCTTTGTGGTGAGGTCTATTTCTATTAAAATTTAGCAGTAATGCGTTATGTTGATCAGTAGTTGTTAAAAAAGACAGCTTAAGGACCTAGCGGGCCTTGCATAACCAAGCCACATTCTTTCTCTTTTGTTGCGGAAGGACTGACAAATCAGTTCAACATAATTTACGATCAGCAACTCTGGGATTTTGGGTACGATATATCATCTGATATGCAGTACAACGAGCTTGCGTTTAGCAAAGACGGGACATCAAAGACTATGTCGGCCATTAACGGCCAGCCACTGGGATCCAACTCACACATGGACGCGATGGACGTAGAAAAGGTCAATAAACTGTATGGCTGTCCTTATATAGATTGTAAGTAAATACTCTATCAAAAAATTATGTTACTCGCTGTTTTAACGCGCCCTGAGAGTCCTCTGTATTATGTGCTCTTTGAAGGCCGAAATATATCATAGAGTGAAACGATAAGGAGAAAAAGGGAAAGTCAAAAAACTTCTCCATGTTTCCTCAGACAAATCCATGCAAATTGATTTCCAATAATGTTTTTATCCTCGGATTCGTTATAACTATTAAAATCGGTAAAAATAAAAAGTTAGCCTTCAGATTGTTGAGGTAAAAATTGGTTAATAATTTTAGTTCTCTTTTTGTCCAATACATGTGTGCAGCAACTTGGCCGGTCAACTGAAGCCGCTTTTTACAGAAAACTCCTCTGTAGTTGGTTAAGGAAGCATAAGCTGCAGGGCTTTTTTTATTTTAGTATTATGCGTAGATAAGTGTCCAAATTGTTTTTTCGTTCGGTTTTTGGGTGAAATAACATCACCTCAATTCATGTCAATTAACCCTGCAAAACTCATGTATATTGTATATTGTATTAGTTGTTTAAAATTGTATCTTACAATTTGCGTTGCGCCAACTGATGGGCTTTCCAGAATATCACGCAGAGCAAGAAGTCTGAAAAATACGTCGATATTTATCTTTTTTAATTTACATTTTATGACTGCCCCCTTTTTTCCCCTTAAGGCAACCAAAAAGCTCAAAAACAAATAGCAGAATCCGTCTCTAATCTGTTAATTTCCGCAACATATAATTATACAGTCGAAGATCACATAATAGTTTTGAAAACCGGAGACAGTCTTGGGGATGGAACCAATGCAGATCCTTTCATGAAGCTGATTGGAAGTAATGGCGAAACCCCCTTTCAGCTCGTAACGTCGGGAGGAATGCTTTATGTTGATGAAAACGAGCGGGACGTGTGAGTTTTTGTTCTGTTTGTTTTGCTATAGACATATAAATGTTTATAACCACCCAATTAATTTTCGCGCGATTTTATCGGCTAGTTTTGGTCACGTGGTAGCAAATCAGAGGGCGAGTATCAGGCAGTACACCCCACCCGTCCGAGTCGATATTTGCCCTACGCTTATTTCCGCAACATATTAAATACAGTCGTAGATCACACAATACGTTTGAAAACCAAGGACATCTGGCTTGCTGGAACCAATGGAGATCCTTTCTTGAAGCTGATTGGAAGTACTGGCGAAACTCCTTTTCAGCTCGTAACGTCGGGAGGAATGCTTTATGGTGATGAAAACGAAAAGGGCGCGTGAGTTGTTGCCGTTTCTTTAATTTTGCTGCTTGGATTTTATCCTTCAATGATTTCAAGGGCGTGGTCCCGTGATTGAGTGAGACTTTTATATTCAACCTATATACATGCGTACCACGTGATAAAGTACGGATGTTTTTTTGACTGATCAGACGGCGCAAACGCCGGCTGACTGCTAAACTCAGTTAGTGACACGGCTTATTATATCTGAACTCAAAATCTAAAGCATAGCCAGAGCAAGTTTGAGAAAAAATGAAAAGGCATTCTAGGCACATTCAGCTGCGTCTTACGCGAGAATGAATGGTTAAACTATAGTGAGTAACTTTAACTTATTTTTAGCGTGAGTGTTTACACAAGCTTGGCGTCTCTGTCGTCATATATCCCAAACTCGTGCGTGCTCTTTTTTCAGCAATGAAACTCACAAACTACCTTTTCCAAATGTGGGGACGATTTCATCTATTAAGGTCGCCCTAGTGGACAAAGGAGAGACACCCTCAGGGACAAGAAAGCGAAGTTTTATTACGGACCGGACTAACGGAAAGTGGATTCCGAAACACGAGAAGAGACTCTTCTCCTTCTCTGGATGGAGCCTTGAATCTGTAAGTACACATAAAAAATAAATTGAAGTCTACAAAAAGATTACAGTTAAGAGAAAACCCACTGGTTCACCTCAAGTTATGAGGACATCGTTGAGTTATTTGCCGAAGTGGAGACACTGAGGTTGTTAGTGATACTCTCTTTTAGCAAAAATATACTTTATTAAAATATTATAAAAAGCTGCACACATAACTTCAGTAAAATATTCATAAAAAGAAAACGTCAAAATCAATACAAAATTCCGGCAAAACGCCTTCGAAAATCTACCCTGCTAGCAGAGGCTTTTCCCTTGTGTTTCTCAGCGTTGTACTGCCATTCTCTTCGCGGATTTGGCTGCTCGCGTTTTGTTTTGGTTGTTTCTGTGCCGAGGAAAAGACCTCTGCAGACAGCCGTTTGGGATTCCTGTTGAGCATGCACGAGATGAAAATGCGGTTACCATGGAATTTCTGTGTCACGTGTCGGTAATACGATGCCGCCGCCGGAGTTTGCTCATGTATTCATGAGTCAATTTTCCGACGGGAATGACTCGCACTCTCGCACTCGCCATGTTGATATAGCGGGCTCACTTTTGCACAGCAAACTAGTACATAAAAGATGCGCGAGTTGATAAAACCGGTTCCACAACCGGTTTAGTCATGTGATTACCTCCTAGATCTTGGAGGTATCTAATGCGCATGCTCAACAGGAATCCCAAACGGCTGTCTGCAGAGGTCTTTTCCTCGGCACAGAAACAACCAAAACAAAACGCGAGCAGCCAAAACAGCGAAGAGAATGGCAGTACAACGCTGAGAAACACAAGGGAAAAGCCTCTGCTAGCAGGGTATCGAAAATCAAGTCAAAAGTCCCAGTGAATGACATAAACGTCAATGCGCTGATTCTAATAGTACGGATAAGTTTCTGATCCATGAGACGAGATTAATTTATTGCCGTTCATTTTCCGTACCAATTTCCCGATAAGAAGACATAACTAAAGAATACTCTTGAACTCTAATTAAGAACGCTGCTAAACCCATGTCTGATTGCCAGCGCAAATGCATGTTGATGAAAATGTCTGCTTTTAACAACAAAGCCAAACGTCTTGGTTTAAGAACCTGCTGGCAGAAATTCGCAACTTTTATACCAAAGATGTGCGTAAGAACCTGTTAAACCATTGTCAAATCCAGAAGTACACAAGTTAACTCACAATCTAACTTTATAACTTTTCTTTTTCTCACCTTATCATGGGTTTATTTTAATAACAGGTGACCTTGGACGGCACAAAGTTTGGAGGGGCGACGCTGGATGTGGGAGACGTGGAGACTGTTTATCCATCATCAAAGAAATAACACTTGAACAAGTGCATTTACAGACGCGCCGGACCTGACCACGCCCAAATGTTAGTCTAGTACAGTCAGGTAGAGTGATAGGCAAATATGACTCAGTACTGTGAAATCCTAATAAATAAAACACCGTACATAGATTGAAACTAGAAATAAAGACGAACATTAAAAATCAATTATTTGTTTTTGCTTTTTATTTTTATCAGGAAGAATGTACTTTTCAACAAATTCTGCGCCAAAATATTGTCATGGTGTGCTTTCTACTGCCAAAAGATTTGTGTGCAGTGAATGCTTTGAAGATGTTAGGCTCAGCATTCCACATAAACTGCGTCACACAGATCACATGAAAATTCATACACAGCACACTCCTGATTGGCAGCTAATGCATCTATGCATCTTTAAACTACGTTATCTTTTCAAGGAAAACGTCTTCGGGTTATACTAAGAAAGAAGCACATAAAATAATGCCTGAGCTTCCAGGCCTTCTTTTAAATAATGACTGAGCGCCTAGCACGAAGACTTTTTTGTTTTAAGATATCCGAAGAGCGAAGGTATTGGGTTCAGCTACATTAGCCATTTTAAATTGGATAAAAGGCTCTTGCCACGGGGAAGCATCTTTTCGAGTGTAACCAATGTTCTCAAACTGACCGAAAAAATTGCAACGAATTTGGAGGCACATCACTGAAGACTGCCGCTTGAAAATTTATGTAAACGTACAGACCGTTTGAAAAAACATGTATCTGTTCAGATTTGGTCGGTGGGAAGCGCGGGTTGGGTTGGCGATATTTTCTTCTTTTAGAGACCGGGTAATTCAAGGCCACACAATAAAATATGGATTTTTGGGTTGTCCTCGAAGCGAATGTTCCCTTCTGTAAAATTGAGACGAGAGTTGGAGGGTTAAAACACAATCTTATGCTCAGTCAGGGATTTCTAGTGATTTCACGGAAGGATGCAGTGACCATAATACAGGGAAGCGAAGGCGTACTGCCCTATTTTACTTTGTTGAAACACTATTCACTCATCTAATCAATCCTGACTACTAACAAAATATTCTTAAAATGGCGATGTTTTAGCTTTAAAAAGCGAAACGCGATAAAAACACAAAACTTATTCCGTCACCCTTAATAAGAGTGCTACCCAAATTTAGACATGACTACTTCTTCCCTCGCAAGGAACGGATCACGATGCCCACTCTCTGGACCAAAACAATCAACGAACGTCAGAAGACAAAAACTCAATTGTCTCGGTTGTTAACGTCTATTTATTTGCATGTCATTTCTAAGGCCATGTACCCACCAGTCCTTTAAGGTTTACAAAGCAAGCAAATAATGCGTTCACCGCTTTCGCACACGCATGAAAGCTGCAGCGATCGACGTAAACGGATCTTTTGTAATAGATTCGTGTGAACAAAGCCTGAATGATCAAACAGCACTCACTTCATATTACAACAGTTTAACCCTTTAAGGCCCATGTCCCCATGTAAACTTTTCAGACTTTTTCCCATAGATTTCCGTAAAGACTGAATTGAAAGAATTTGATAAAAGATCAAAACATTCTCCCTTGGGTGATCATTTTAATAATTCGCGTAACCTTTTCTCTTGATGGTGTAATGATAATGTTAAGAGACAATTGATGTTGACCACTCTTGGGAGTGTTAGTATAAATGCTTTGTCTGTTGAGCTGACGAACAACTAAATAAGCAAAGAATAAACTTCAGCGACGCACAAAAAACGCAGCACAATTAGAGCGATTTTCGTACGACCTTGAAAAAAAACAGAAACAACAAACGGACGGAAATTTAGCGATTTGATTGGTTTGTCCAACGGAAACAAAGGCGCGAGGCCTTTGGTTGATTAAGCGAACGCTCGGGTAAAAAAGCTTCATGCCCGAGAACTTTCTACAAATCAATCGATACTTGCTTTGACGTCATACTGCAACACGATTGTTTTGATCTTTTTATCCACTGGCTCGTAAAACAAATAACGAACACATACCGAAACCATTTTTCAAGGTCATACGAAAATCGCTCTAACCCTTTCACTTCTTATAGTGTTCAAAAATTGAATTCACAAAATTAACTACATAGTACTAGGCAAAAGTTCTACCAAAGGAGTTTCATTCGAATGGTTAAACCAGAGAATTTCGTCCACAGATTTCAATACAGACATGAAGGGGTGACAAATTAACCACACCCAGAAAACAAGAAAAGACCCACAAAAGAATGATACCTTTGTCTACACAGTCTACTCTCTCTAAAACTGATCAGCACCTAGTGGCCCTCTTAAATAGGTGTCTACCTTAAGTCAAATAACATGACTGAAGGTGCATGGATTAGGCAAAGTGTATTGGTCAAGTGAGCGTTGATAGATATGCTTATTGTTCATTGTAAATTATACGAAATTCCCAAGAATTTGATCCTTTGCCTTTATGGAAATAGAGTACTTACCGCACATAACCAATCACAAAAGATGCACAACTTGAATTGGGTTGGGTTGAGTTGGTTTTCCAGACCTTAGAAATGAAGGAGGTCTCAATACCAATGTGACTTTGTAACTCCTAACTTCACTACCTTGATATCACAGGTTGACAATATTTAAAGAGAGTACATTTTAAGGCTTGTGTTTGAACAAGCTATACGAAAAAAAAAAACAGTCAAATAAGTTTCTGGGCTTTACAAGAGTCTTTGCAACGGAGAAAAAAGTAGAAAAAACATGAGCTGTAAAAAAAATATGTAAAAAACTAACATATATGTCACTTCTGGCATGGCACTTAACAATACTGGTATTATGGTCTTACAGAATATAATACTAAGCTAAGGGATTAATATCTCATATTTAACCTGCATGGCTTAATTACCCAATCTTTAGTGTAGCAACAATTATTTCGTTTAAAAAAAAAAAAGCTAGACAAAACAAAAAAAAACAAAGAGATGCTTCATAATGAAAGGTATACAAGTTTTAAAGTATAATTTATCAGTTAGCTGTGACATGTAACCTATTGCAAAGAATGCTGAAGTCATCTTTGAAATGCTTGCTGTGTTTACCTACAGTGTAATTCAGACCAGCAGATCGAAACTAAAGAAATGTGAAAAACAGGTTTTACTTTTCCATTCAAACTGTGCAATTTAAATTTGAATTTTTTAACCATAGCAGTGAATGTTCTTAAAAATAATCACAAACCGAACAATGCAGTGATAACAAATATTTATTGACTCACAGTAAAGAAATTCAAATAAAAAATGTGATTCACATTTACAAAATTAAGATCCTTCAATCTCTGCTGGTCTCTATTGCCTGGCAGACTATTAAACTCTTCAGTACTGAAACATTTTTCTACACCATGTGAAAGGTTCTAAGCAGTTCAATGAAACCTGAAGCCAAAGATTAAGTGCAGCTCCTCAAGTCCTAATTTGAGCCTTACCATAACAATTTTTGTAAGATTGTTGTCTTTTTTCCTTTGGTAGGTTAAGTACATTGCACATTCAACCTGCTTGATCACAGCACACATTCCAGAAATATTTTGAGCATTCATAGCATTTTGTCTTTGTAACTGGCCAATAATATGATATATACATTATTATGATTACTACCTTGACAACTATAACTCTGTAAAAGTCAGTGTTAAAAACACAATGTCACAGTCTGTAAGTTTATGTACATAAATTCGAAAATTATTAATATATTTGAAGAATATTATTGCACTTGGTGCAGCTGCTTTCATATGTTAATGGTGGCTTCTTTTATCACCGTCCAGGGTTCAAAAATCACACTGCTTGGCTGTAAGAAAAATTACCACATTATTATAAAATGTGACAAAGGATTGAAAGATAATACTAATTCAATAAATAATGAACTTTAAACCAATAATATTACAAGTGCCAATACACCTAAATTTTAACATTAGTGACCAAATAAGTTACTAGCTAAATTATCATTTTATTGGTGACCAAATTAGATCACTGTGTTAAGGCAAGTTAATTTGTCAATGCAGCCTATAGGAATCCAAATGTCCTTATTGTTTCATACATAATAATCCCGCAATTTCAAGAACAGTAGAATGGCAAATCTCTTTTAATAATGTGTGCAGACAATCATCAACTACAGTTGACTCCCAATAACTCTAACCTTCAAGGGAAATTGAAAAAAGTTCAAGCTATCAGGAGTTTACAGCAAATACCCGCAAGTAAGGAAATGGGATTGGGGGGGGGGGGGGGGGGATGCAAGTATCATAGACACAGCACAGCACTAAACATTGTATTTGAATTATACTGTAAAGGAAAAGAATACATGGTTGTTTTGAAATAAATTTAATGTTTAGGACTATTGTTCACTCCTTTTTTCGAGTTGTCAAGCAGCTGAAACATGGTTTGAGTTATCGGGGGTAAAATTGTGTAGAAATGATCTGAGGGGAAACAAAATTTACTTCGAGTTAGTGGAAGGTTTGAGTTATTGAGGGTTCGAATTACCGAGGGTATAATTTAATACAGTACATGTATGAAGGAAATCCAGTGGAAATCCATTTTTAGTAAGTGTGAGGTTTGAGTGAGCAAGAGTTCAAGTTATTGAGGGTAAACTGTACATGCATGTGTACAATTTAATGCCTAAAATCAAGTAAGGTAACAGTTTCCAAGCATTGTTGTCAAGCCATACAGTGATTACTAAATGTAAGGTGTACAAACCTTGAAGATTTAAAGAAGTTCAGCTGGTCTTACCACCTGGGAAGGTGGATCAGTTCTAACATCTGAAACTGGGGCGGGAGTAATCTCTGGTTGTCCTTCAATAATACATCTGATCTTCCTTTCATCCTTTGGCCACAAAAATTTCATATATGATTCCAAGAAGCAAGGTACATCTTTCTTTTTTGAATACCCTTCAAGGATAATGGTCATAAACTTGCCTTTTCTATTCCCTGCATTGTTAGCAAGGTCATTTAGAATTAAATCTGACACAAGACGCAGCATACAGCTTTCATCGTCTGCAAAATAATGTATTTAATAAGTCAACACGATTTTCTTTACATATTTATATCAGACTTCCCTGAAAATCATTACTAAATGACAAGGTTACACGTTTCTGAGCACTGTTAAAATGCTGACAACATGCTCAGTTCTGGATTGTCTGAGCTTACAAACTACTGATATTTGATGATTCCTAAAAAAAACTTTTGTCCAAAGATTATAAAAATTCAACATTGTAAGCCACAATTTTGGATCAAGTAGGACATCATTCAGTCCGAACCTTGCTTCAATTTCAATGTTCAAGGCCCAGTTATTAGAAAGGTGGATAACACAATCCACTGGTTAAATCTCTATCCAGTGGATGAAAAAATCTTTTTAATACTTATAGTTTTAGCTGGATAGTGATTTATCCAATAGATAGCACTATCTAATATTTGAACAAACGGTGTCAGGACTGTCAATTTGTCATCTCCAGGATAGAATAACATCATGTGACATGATCTGAAATGGCAGCTTTCAGTGTTGAGCTTTAACAAGAAGAGAGCTCCCTAATAAAAACACAGTCAGTAGCTAGAAATGTGCAGTCATGGTTTTGTTTGTGATATTAGAAGGGCAATGTTCTTTCGATGGCAACCCTTTCTTTAAAGGCTGTATTATACAAGTACGGTACACTTGGACAAAGAGGGAAAAGTTGTATAATTTACAGAAATTATCACATAATACAAACAAACCAACCTTCCAGTTTATCACTTATTTCATCAACAGGGGAGTCAAATAAGCTCTTTAACTGTGGTGAGACACAAATGAACAAGAAGTCACTTTGTTTCACTCTCTGCACAACGTAACGGTACATGTTTTCGGCTATTTTTACCACCTCTAACTTGTCCAAGTAGCACTTATAACCAAGTGTTTTACTGAAGTAATCGTACAGTTCAAATATCTTTTTTTGAAGGGCCTCTCCCTCTTGGTCAGAACAATGAATAATAGAGATTGATTTTCCAGAACTAACAGAGGGACCTGCAGAGAAAAAACAAAATAATAAAATGCAAAATAAATAAAATTTCCACAAGTAACTTAGCAGCATACAGATCATGACTAAATCAAAACAGTTTTGAAGTAAAATAAGCAGCAATGTTGCTGCACCCAAAGAAGCATTACGGAATATGTGTCGATAGTAAATGCAAATGTTTCTGTCAATCAAATGTCTCCTATTGTTTGTTGGTGGAAATTGGTAAAACATCTTGATTGTTTTGGAGACAATAGAAGAACAAAAGATACCAGAAAGATTAAGTTATGTGGTCTTAAAGCATGTTGCATGACTTTATTCAGTTACAGCATTCAGGGGGTTCATTAAGGGCCGGGCACCGGGCAAATTGACCAGCTGTGAACGCGACTTTGCCAGGCTGCTTTACATCTCAAATAACTTCTTTTTAATACAAGGAGCGATCAAAAACAGTTTTAAGTTACAATCGTGCCCTTTTCTTGATGAGTCTTGAGTGTAAAACATAGTTTGTCATGCAATTTCCACTGTATTTATATACGCGGCATGAAATCCCCTTGTTCATTATGTGTTAAAAACAAGAATCGCCCCATAACACATTGCGAAAAGAACTGTGCTTCATAAACAACCACCTGAAATGTATCAGTGTTGCGAGTACGTGAGCATGGCCGCCCAGAAAAGAACGCATTCAATAGCAGATTATTTTTCGGCTTCAACCAAAGGGCTTCCAATAGAGAAAAGGCCAAGAGGTGAGTAGACTACTTTGTGATTTAACCTTTTACTTGCCTGTATATAGTGAATGGCTTAATCATCATGTTCAACAAAGCAAAGGTTCATTCGATATTGATATTCGTCTTATGGTTTACGCCAATGAATTAATTTTCGGTGCATTCATGTTAAAACAGTGGTGGGTATTGGTATCAAATCATGATTAAATTGTTTAGAAAAGTTATCTTTTTTTGGTTGTTGAAAGTCATTGTCTGCAGCTTCAAAATGCAGGAAAACACATCCCTGCGACTATAGAATTTCAAAATTTTCCGGGGGAGCATGCCCCCGGACCCCCGCTAGGGGGCAAGGCCCAGAGGGCCTCGCCAATTCTTTGCCCAGGTGTAAACTCAGTTGCCCTCCTGTTCAAAACCTTAATGAACCCTCTGACCATTTCTCAAAACTTTCCTGCACTAAAATAATTTAATTCAAAATAAATTGCAAAATCTAAACGACATAAACAACATCATTTCTGTTATTTGTAAATTTTAAGTCTTTACCTTTCTGTCTTGTTACTTTCAAAGCAGATGAAATGATTATACTTTCGTAATTTCATAACCTTATTTTTGTATAATTTACTCTTACCTTCACACTGTATTTAGTTCTAATGGTGTTTACAAAAGTAAGAAGTTAAGATAAATAAACACAGACTATGTGAACTTGTCTTGGTTTATCACTGGAGCAATAAGCAGTGTGAAAGAATCTCTTGTCAGAAGATGAATAATATTATTGATTTGCTAAGTTCACTTATCTTTGTATTCTAGAAACAATAAGCTAAAAGTCAAAGGATGCAAAATGTGTCGCCATCCTTTGTGAGTGCACAAATAGCCATGTGACTTTCTACATAGCTTTTATAAATACAGTGAAACCTCTCTTAAGTGGACATGCACCTTCGGGACCTTCCCAAGTGTCTGCTT
Organism: Porites divaricata; assembly: GCA_038088405.1. NCBI lineage: Eukaryota > Metazoa > Cnidaria > Anthozoa > Scleractinia > Poritidae > Porites > Porites divaricata. The sequence goes on from JBBMOI010000009.1 coordinate 6,892,853, forward strand.
AAGGTTTGTAAAAATTGCACAATGTTTGTTAACAATTAACTTTCAACGGTTACTCTGTTAAGTGATCAAGTTCCATGTTGTTAAGGAAGCTAAGGAAGCTGTGCAGTACTTTGTGCAAGACTTTCGGTCGAATCTAAAGTTTATTGACAGCTAAGCGTATTGATTTATCTTTATAAATTGACTACAGCATATATTTCAAGGACCTAATCCAACACTACTATTGTCGATTCAGTCTGGTGTCTGCTTAATAGAGGTTATTGACAATAAAAATTAGCCAAATACAATTTATTTCTGTGTCCATGTCCGCTTAATAGAGGTGTCCGCTGAATAGGGGTTCGTTATAAAGGCAAATATAAGACATTAATTTCGGGACCCGGCTTAGTGTCTGCTTAATAGAGGGTGTCTGCTTAATTGGGGGTCTCCTTAATAGAGGGTTCACTGTATACCTACAACTAGAACTTTGCTTTCTGAGGTGGGTGATATTTTGGCTCAATCATATTATTAAACACTATAGCAAACATACTCCTGGCCCTGGTTGTTCAAATGTTGGATAGCACTATCCACCGGATAAAAATCTATCCAGTGGAGAGTGATTTCTTCGGTGAATACTGCTATCCAACTTTTGAACAACCGGGGCCTGATTGTTGCAATTTAACCTAATTTGCTAGCTTAATAAAATCCTCTCACTGCAAGGTGAAGCAATGTCACAATAGTAATGGAATTACACAAAAAAGAAAAGATGGCTGGTGAGCTTTTGCTGTTCATACTTGTCATATTGTTTTCTCATACAATACCATAAAACAAGCAAGGAATCACCCTCAAACCAAAACAAAACCACATGATTTACACAAAAAAGAAAAGATGCCTGGTGAGCTTTTGCTGTTCATACTTGTCATATTGTTTTCTCATACAATACCATAAAACAAGCAAGGAATCACCCTCAAACCAAAACAAAACCACATGATCAACATATTGCACTCCCATTCAGGTTCAACATGTCACTTTGCCTGGTAACAAATTATTTGTTGAGCACGTGCACAAGCCAACATGGTAGATAACTCAGGGACCATTTTTGCATGAGGCCTTTATTATTAACAATTTAGTAATGCTGCAGTATTATCTTACCTTCGGATGAATTATATCCAGACTCATAGCCTGGCGATGTAGGCTGGGAGACAGACTCCCCAGAGCTCAGACTGTCCGTAAGAGACAACCTGCGAGCCTCTTTTGTATCCAGCTTAAGAGGAGACGAGTTTTCAATGGTTTTTTCAGCAGGTTCATTGTAAGTGTTTGTAGCAGTAAAAGATGTACATCCAGCTGCTGTGGAAGTACCAATACTTGAATCTTCAGTCTTCAGAGTACATGAATTTAGTTCCTGGTTAGTTTGAACTGATGACTTGCTCTTATCTTTCTTGTCTCTCTTCCCCTTTCTGGAAAATCTGCGAAATACTTTCTTAATAAAAGGGGACTTCTTTCTCTTGTCTGTACCAGCAGGCTGAGAGTTAGAACGGCTGTACGCACCTCTCTGACCAATATCAGACTGCTGACAGGTACGTTCAGGTGACCAGGAGCGACAACTCAAAAATGGAGGTCTTTTTACAACTTCAAGTTCAGTCCTAAGGGTTTTAAGGCTATCAGCACTCTGGCACTCGTCATTCAATACTCTTCCATAAGGAGGCTTACCAGAACTACAATCTTCAACTGTGCCCCCATCACCTGTTTCTATACTACGAGTAGAAGAGTCTGATGAACTGGGATTTGATGTTATGGATGTTTCTTGCTCGGTGCTATAATCCGTTATTGTAAATGCTACAGTATTTTCTGAAGAGACACTGCTTTCACTGGTCAGAGATGAAGGTTGCCTGTCAGAGTCGTCATCATCTTCTCTTGGGATGTGATTTTTTTCATACTCTAAAAAAAGAACATGAAATCATGAACTGATCATGTAAAAAATAGTATGGGATCTTTTCCTTCTTAAAATTTGTTGGCTTGCACCTGTTACCCTCTAGCTAATCACCTTGTTAGCTCTACATTCCCCTTAAAGTTAAACCGCCCACCCATTCCTCTTTTCCTTTTTTATTGAGAAAACAAAACTATGTAATTAGTCAAGGGAAATTAAACATAAACTAAACCCCAGTTATTTCATGTAACTGTAGTTTTATCTGTTGTTGTATATTAACCCATTCACTCCTAGGACTTTTACGCGTGACAACCCCCCAATTCCCTGGCAATTTTTGGTAGAAAATAAGCTTACGTGAGCGTCTAAAGTAAACCATATGCGTAGTAAAACCAGAGATAAACTCTGGCTTTCAAACAAACTTCTTCTTTTCAACGAGTTAATGGGCAGCCAAGGTATGTAAAAATAATACCAATTTGAGAAAGAAAAAGCTGTGGAAAGAGGCAAAAACAATGGATTTCAACAAAAGTTTTTCACCATGCGATAATTGCAACAACCCCCCAATTCCCTGGCAATTTTTGGTAGAAAATAAGTTTACGTGAGCGTCTAAAGTAAACCATATGCGTAGTAAAACCAGAGATAAACTCTGGCTTTCAAACAAACTTCTTCTTTTCAACGAGTTAATGGGCAGCCAAGGTATGTAAAAATAATACCAATTTGAGAAAGAAAAAGCTGTGGAAAGAGGCAAAAACAATGGATTTCAACAAAAGTTTTTCACCATGCGATAATTGCACTGATAAATAAACAGTGAAACGTGGAACAAAAACGCTGTTAAAGTAATAAACACAGTCGAAAAAAACATCAACAACACTGTAAAGTCATTTTACTGATAGTTGTTTCATCAAGTTCTCTTTCAGATCAGTCGGGTCGAGAAGCACCATAGAAAAATGTAGTGATCAAAACTTTGGTGAGGATTCACTTCACGAAGAGCATGGGAAAGTTTATTAAAACAAGGGAATGCTGGACTTCAGCTTCCCACACTTTCATTCATTTTTCGATTCTTGAATTTCAACAATAAATTAAATGATCATACTTGCCAGAGAAGGTGGCAAATCCGCAATCTTTCAGGGAAGCATATTTGATATCCTGAACTGAAATGCCTCCCCGATCATGTCCGATCAACAATGTAAAGCACAAAGTTAAATCCCAAACTTGCTTTATTTATTCTTTATCTACCAATGCACAGATCGACAGGTGTAAATAGTTATACACAAAGAAAATAAGCACACAAAAACCATCTTTTGGCAACTGTAAATAATTGAATAAAAAGATGGTTACCGTTTTAATTCTCCATGAGCTTCCGCACGATGTGAAGTAAATTTTACTCATGGAGATTGTCACTCCAAATCGATAGTGGCACATAAACCGTTTCTTTGCTCAAACTTTTAACACCACAAAAGCATCACCTCCAGCAGTTCAAGAAACAGTTCATTTCAAACATTTGCTGCAAGGCACACGGTACTTGGATGTAAGTAAATGAAATGAAAGAGGCAAGTCTTCACCGATAGTCCATGCGGTTTGTTTGCCTACGAAGCACTCCACAATTTGAGGGCTAGGATCAGACAGTTTTTCACAAGGTTTGTTGAACAATCTGAAGTGATCAAAAGTCAAATTATCTCTATATTCTCTCAAACGTGATGCAAACTTTGATTCGAAATCAACACGGGGGGTCATTACTCTCGCAAATTTCTTTTACTCGGGCTCTTCGAAAGACCTGACCCTGTGGTGCTTCTCATCATTGTCAAAAAATGCACAAAAGATGGCAAATGATTGGTTAATTATCCATCAATCACTCTGTGAAAACAAAAGACAAAAAACACTAGGGTGGAGGGGGAATGGACTGAAATCAGCGGTCATTTTACGGGCGGTTCAGGGGCGAATGGGTTAAACAAATCTGTATTTTTTGTTTTTTGTTGTGATTGTTGTTGTTTCAGTAATATGTGTACTTTTCTGTGCTGTAATAAAGTACTAAATAAAAAAAGAGGAATCTGCTTCATACTTTTCTCTAGCACATATTTATCCCCGGTTAGCTTGTACAAGCCAGGACAAAAGATCTTTTTATTACAGAACTGTAACATTGTGGAATGCGTTAAAACCCCATTTTAAATTAAGTGAATCTCTTACCATTTTCAAACATAAAATGAAATCCTTCCTTTTAAATCAATTTTTAATGTCATAAATTTATATGTAAATAGTTTCTTAATAGTTTATTGATACAGAGTAATCAATTTGTGATGTCATAAATTCTATATGCAAATAGTTTCATAATAATAATAATTGTTTATCGACAATTCTTGAGTATTTTTTTGTTTGTTTTGATTGCCTGTACTATTAATATTTGTCTCTGAAAAGGCCCCATGGGGAGTTGACAATAAAATTTGTATTGTACTGTATTGTATTGTATATAACACAAAAACATGGTAAATGGCTAGTTATAAAATAAATATGTAAAATAAAATTTAAAAGGTAGTGGAAATGTTCCTTTTAATTGATTCAGTCAAAAAAAATTGATAGTCACGAGATCATATTGCGTGAGGTCAATCTGTCAACAAACAAGCGGAAGAGTCAGTCTGGATCGGAGTCAAGTTGTAGGAAGAAACAAGCATCATTATAAAAGTTCAGTATTTCCGTAACTAACCTGCGTACTGTAAATAACACCAGAAAAACTTGAGAACAAAAGGAAGTTAATGTTGACGTTTTTTCACCAACAAACTTAAGGGAAACTAACTTCGATCGAAGACTACGTAGCTTGAAAAAAGGGTCATTTGCATAATAAACAAAAAACTTGAAAATTTTACCACTCGCACGTATCTCTAAGGGGTATGACAGAATAATTATCATAGACGCTTTGAAGGGAAATTTAATGCTTTAAGTAATAAAGACTTATAACAAACATAAGGAAAATTTCTTTATATCGAGAGAAAATTAAAAAAAAGAGAAGGATGCGAGAAAACTCTGCGATCGCCTGTTGAGTTTGCTGATCAAATTTTAAAAAATGCGACATATCATTAAATTTACATATAAAGCTTGAGCGACATGCAGAAGGTTAGAGAGAAACGACAAAAGACAGGGAATAAAAAAATAACTAACTAATCTCTAAAATGAAGGGAAATGTTTTTCACGCCTCTCACAATAAAAAATGGAAATTGTGCCTGAAGAAATTATCTACCAACAGATAAATCATTTGATTCTTACAAAGACGAAATATATTGATGAGCTCGTTGCGTGGGAAGAGCGTTCCCAGAATATATTTTTATATCTTGGCCTTTACATCAAATACCCTCAACTTGATGTCGTAACCGTTTGAAAGAACTAATCGAGAGTTGGGAATCGGTTGATTGGGTAATATTATTGCTTAAAGGACAAAATTCGAATTGTCTACACGAAATCTGCCTGAAGCGTGCTACTTGATCGCATGAATGGATTCTAGTTATGCACGCATAGAGCGAAGTACAAAAAGTAAAACAGAACAAAGCGACTTGATTACCTAGTAGTGATCAAAAGACATGTTCTTCCTGTAGCTTCCAAAGAAACGACTATTCTTACTTATCCACTCTTGTAAAATTTCAAAAACCTATGAATGTAAATGCAACTTACCTTCGACACATTCGTAAACCACTTCAAGGCAACTATGCATTTCCAACTTGCCGAGGACAGAGACAAGTTTCTCGAGAATTCCATTCTCTTTGTGCATCCAGTCTTCAAGTAAACGTAATCCAGGTCTTTCGTGATGTGCAAAGAGACCAAGGATCTTGTCCGCGCTGTAGCCAAGCAAAGCAGCTACATCTTGCCAATTTCTGAGAGCGCCTACCATGTTCATGCGAAGCGACAACGGGTCTCTTACTTTGTCATGTCGTAGCACATGTCTCGCTGGTAAAGAAAGTATTTCTGGCGCTATACGGCGTCCTTCGAAGCCCACTTCTTCCTCGTCACAATCCATTTGCTGCATAATAAATGTTTACGCTATACTCTTTTCAGACAAATCATTCCAGCGGGCTCTCGTACCAGAAGATTTCTTCGCAAATTTCATTACACATATATCCCATAATTCAATCGAACCCTCGCTTGACTTAAAAACACGTCACGTGATTGCCAATTTCTTCCGCATTCTGGGGCGGTCTCGAATCTTGGTTTCATAGTACGTGTCATAATTTTTTCTTGATTAAATCAAACAGCCCGTTTAAAGTTAAGTAAGAAAATGAGAAATCAAAAAATACTATGCAAGCTCTGATAGGGTCCCTTCAGAATGTGTCTTTATGCCATACTCTGCAATACCGAATCACGACTTTTGATGAGATTACCGGCCAGAATCTCAAGGGGTCATATGTATGCAATTTACGGTAACTTGTCTCAATTATTTTGCATCAGCATTCGATGTAAACTAATGCTTTTTTCTAGTTCAGTCAAACCCTTGCCTCAGTACTCTAGCAACAAACTCAAAAAAATGTAACTAGTCCGATTACGGTTATTTCACGCTGACGGTGTATGTGTGCCACTTCTTCAAGATCCGGATATGACCATCGGGATTTTTAAGAAGATATCCCTCAATACAAATGCCTACATAATCTTAACTGGCTTTCTGTGGAAAATTTCCATTGACGCAAATTTCTGACAAATTTTTATTCAAGTTACAGCCCTTTCTAGAAGAGAGCCGTAACGGTTCACGGTTTTTCTAAAAAAAACCTTTCTAGAGTCCAACTCTTGGTCTTTGGTCCTTTTTTATCTGCAGCATAGTGAACTATACTCTGACCTGTGTTAAGGGCGTAAGATACCATGAAGAGAGAATGCAGTCAGGCTATGAACTTTGCGCTTTCTAAAAGTGGAGCAAACAAAATGGCAAAGCTCGAAAACGAAAAATTCAACGGAGAACTAGTTAAAAGTTTAATATAAAAGCTAAAATGGCGATAAACGACACAAAAATGGTTTTAAAATTCCACGGCAGTGACGAAGTACAATTGCAAATACAATAGTAAGAGTCAGCCTCTCCCTCAATACGCCAAACCGCAATGAAGGGTTTTAAAACATACGTACCCCCACCACCACTTAACACCCGCACACGCCCCCCCCCCCCCCCCCATCCCACGAAGACGGCCTCGTCTTTGCTTACCATACATTGGACTCCTAGCTTTTATTAACACTTTTCCAAAGGATTTTTTAGTGTTTTAACTAAAATTTTAAAAAGTAATAATAA